>JADRCD010032067.1:0-10407 GCA_019843815.1 Montemys delectorum
CCCCCCCCCCCCCCCAACTTTTGAACTTACTTAGCTTTTGAGGAGCAGTTAATGGATTTGAGGGTTACCTCCTCCCTTATTCTTCCTCCAACCCTCTTTTGGAGACGAGTCACTGGAACTAAAAGTCCCATTTCTTCTGGTATATGCTTCTTACGTAGAACCACCACATGCAGCATTAGTAATTCATGAAACAAAAGTAAAACAGTTATTTCTATTAAGTCATAAGCCAACTATAAGTTTAAATTCCTTTGTAGACTGTCATAATCAAGTTTTAATGAGCTACCAAAATTGTTAGTAAAACTCCATAGCTATTATTTGTGAGCATCCTGACTTAGGCTAAGGGTAGGTGGACCATCTCTGGTTTGCAGTGAAAGTTGGCAGTTTGTGGTCTGATTTCCTACTATCTCGATTAGGGAAGGTAAATCGATGGATGAGGGCAGATTCCTCTGATTTAACGTCCTAGAAATGGGTGTTGTATTTGATAGAAGGTCAGTTTACTGGGATGCTTGTTTCCAGGTTGTCTTGTCCTTTAGGGATGCTTTCTATTATGCTATTAGTTCCATCTTTCTTGGTACCTATCCCTTCATATTGATTTACAAATGTACTTCTTTGTAGTAATTGGAAGGGGATGAAGGTAATTAAGACTTTGAGGAGGTGAATTTTTGTTTAAAGGTGTACACCACCGTCCCTAGCCTTTTGTGTCATTTTTATTGTTGTTATAGCTTTTTTTTTAAAGATTTATTTTATATATGTGAGTACACTGTATCTGTCTTCAGATACACCAGAAGAGGGCATCAGATCCCTTTACAGATGGTTGTGAGCCACCACGTGGTTGGTGGGAATTGAACTCAGGACTTCTGAAAGAGCAGACAGTGCTCTTAACCACTGAGCCATCTCTCCAGCCCGAGGAGGTGAATTTTTAGCAAACTCTTTTTTTGAGACAGGGTATCTGTGGTGGTTTGAATAAGAATGGCCTCCATACTCTTATATATTTGAACGGTTAGTTACCAGGGAGTCACAGTATTTGAGATAGATTAGAAGAATTAGGAGGTATGGATTTGTTGGGGGAAGTATGTTGCTGGGGGTGGGCTTAGAGGTTTCAAAAAGCTCACACCATGCCCAGACTCTCTTTGCCTCATAACTGAGGATTGGGATGAAAACCATTCAGCTACTTCTTCAGTATTGTGTCTGCCTGTGTGTAACCATGTTCCCTGCCATGATGATAATGGCCTAAGCCCCTGAAAATGTAAGCAAGCCCCCTAAATACTTTCTTTTATAAGAGTTGCCTTGGTCATGGTATCTCATCACAACAATAGAAGTGTCTAAGACACTCTCATAATGTAGCTCTGGTTGGCCTGGGACTAACCATGTAGACCAGGAAGTCTTTAACCTCAAACTTTTGTTATGTATATACCGCTAAGTAGCAAAAACCAAGAATAAACAAAATTTGTAGCTTCTTTATGTATACATTATTTGAAATTTGATGCTATAACAAGTTAGTAGCCAGCTTGACTGTAAAATAATATGGTAGAATGAAAACAATAGATTTCTGTGTCAGAAAACTAAAGGTTCAATCCTAACTTCATATTTCACTTGAATTTGTCATTTGTAGTAAATCCTCAGTTTCCTTCTGTAATCAATAAAATTATTAATACTTTTTGGGAGACTTAAGTTTGTGAGTGCATGATGGGAAAGCAACCCAAGAAAAAGAGTCTTGAAAAATCTGTCTGTAAAGGTTCCTTTAGGCAGCCAAGATGTGGTAAAATTGTAGAAATAAGGTGAGTTAGGGTAAAATGTATATATTTAGATTTAAATTAAGTAGGGTGGGAAGCAGAAGTAGGTGGACTTTTGAATTTGAGGCTAGCCTTGTCTACATAGAAAGTTCCAGGATAGCCAGGGATATATAAAGAGACCTTGTCTTAGTTAGGGTTTTATTGTTGTGAACAAACACCATGACCAAGGCAAACCTTTATAAGGACAACATTTAATTGGGGCTGGCTTACAGGTTCAGAGGCTCAGTCCATTATCATCAAGGTGGGAGCATGGCAGTATCTAGGCAGGCATGGTACAGGAGAAGCTGAGAGTTTTACATCTTCATCTGGAGGCTTCTAATAGAATACTGGCTTCCAGGCAGCCAGGGCTATTATTAAAGCCCACACCCACAGTGACACACCTACTCCAACAAGGCCATACTCCCTAATAATGCCACTCCCTGGCCCAAGCATATATAAACCATCACAGACATGGCCTCAAAAAATAAAAGATTAAGCTGGGCAGTGGTGGCCTTTAATCCCAGTGCTTGGGAGGCAGAGGCAGGTGGATTTCTGAGTTCGAGGCCAGCCTGGTCTACAGAGTGAGTTCTAGGACAGCCAGAGCTACACAGAGAAACCTGTCTCAAAAAAACAAAAACAAAAAAACCTCAAAAATAAAAGATTAATACGGGTAATATTATTTTGTGTGTGCACCATAGCATATGTGTAGAGGTCAGAGGACAACTTTATGGAGTTGGTTGTTTCCTTCTATATCTACTCGGACTCTAGGCATTGAACTCACTCAAGTGGCCAAGCTTATGTGCAGCAAACTCGTTTATCTAATAAGCTGTCTCATTGGCTCTTCGGGGCTTTTTGTTTAGATTTATTTTATGTGTAATAGTGTTTCTGCCTGCATATATGTCTGCATTGTCCACTGATGCCAAATGGGCATGCTAAAACTGAAGCTACAGATGGTTGTGAGCCACCATGTAGCTACTAGAAATCAAATTCAGGTTGTTTGGAAGAGTCAGCCAGCACTTTTAATGACTGAGTCATCTTTCCAACTTCCTGCCTTTTAAAATAGTTATGTGTATGTGTGTGTGTATATATACATATATATTTATATTTATATATTTGTTTGTTTGTTTTTTCAAGACAGGGTTTCTCTGTGTAGCCCTGGCTGTCCTGGAACTCACTCTGTAGACCAGGCTGGCCTTGAACTCAGAAATCTGCCTGCCTCTGCTTCCCAAGTGCTGGGATTAAAGGCGTGCGCCACCACTGCCAAGCCTTTATCATATTTTTAAAAGATGTATTTATTTGTGTAGGTGTATTGCCTGTGTGTATGTTATGTACACCAAGTGTGTGCCTGGTTTTCTTGGAAGTTAGAGGAACATGTCAGATCTTCTGGAATTGGAGTTATGGAGTTATGGAAGGTTGTGAGCTGCTATAAGTCTTCTGCAAGAATAAGAGTTGCTTTTTCTGCTGAACCATTGGTCCAGCCTCTATTTTTGTTTATTTTTAAAATTACATTTATTATTTTGTGTGTGGAAGCATATGCCCCAACCACTAGTCAGAGGATAACTTGAAGGAATCAGTTTTTTCTTCTACCACATGGGTCCTGAGGATCAAATTTTTAGGATTGGTGGTAGGTGTCTTTATCTACTGAGCCATCTTGCCAGATCCCTTGAGGGTTTTTGTTGTTGTTGCGATCATGAGTCAGTGTAATCCAGACTAGCCTTGAACTTGGTATGTTAGTTAAGCATGGCCTCCTAATCATTCAGCCTGACTCCAAGTGTTGGGATTACAAACATGTTCCACTATACTGGCTGGTAAAGGTGATTGTTGAGAAAGGAAATACCTAAAACAAAAGAATATTTGGGCAGGGAAAGTAGTACACGCCTGTAGTCCCAGTACTTAGGTTGCATGTGATTTTGTGTCAAAACATTGAAAATAAAATATGAGGGGCTGGAGAGATGACTCAGTAGTTAAGAAGTCCTAAGTCCTAAGTTTCATTTCTGGCAACTACATGGTGATTTACAACCATCTATATTGAGATGTAATGCTGTTTTATGGTGTACAGATGTACATGCAGACAAAGCGCCAATACACATAAAATACATAACAGACCTTTAGCCAGGTTGGGTGGTGCTCACCTTTAATCCCAGCATTTAGGAGACAGAGGCAGGTGGATCTCTGAATTCTAGGCCACCCTCATCATGTACAGCAGAGCAAGTTCCAGGATAGCCAGAACTACACAGAAAACTTGTCTTGAAAAACCAAACCAACCCAAAATATGTTATTCAGGACTGATTATTGAATATTGCCAGTAGTTAAAAAGCACTGAAAAGAATGATCAACTACTAAAATATAGACAGAAAAAAATGTATCTAGGACTTGGGAACTGTAAAGAAAATTAGTTTTTTTTTTTTTTTTTAATTTTAGAAACTGGGGAAGAATATTCAATTAGGGGATTGAACAAAGTGAAAACAAAACCCAGTATGATAAGGAAAAAGTTTCAAACAGTTCCCGGAAGCTCTCCTACTCCATGTGAGAAATGAATATTTGGCTATATCATAGCTTTCCAAAGGCAGAAACTACATTTTTCTATGTATTGTTTTTATGTTTTATTTATTTATTTTTTTGAGATAGGTTCTTACTATGTAGCCCTGGTTGTCCTCAAACTCAAGAGACCTACCTGCTTCTGCCTCCTGAGTGTTGAGATTAAAGGCATGTGCCACACATAGAAGACTCTTCTATGTATTCTTAAAGGATATACAGTACTTCTGTGGTGCTTTAAATTCTTGAGATTTGAAGGAAGTTTAAGTATTATATAGCATTATTCATATTAAGGAGTTCATCTTGGTTTTGCCAGATTATGATGAAGATGACTATGATGCTGATTGTGAAGATATCGATTGCAAATTGATGCCTCCTCCACCTCCACCCCCAGGACCAGTGAAGAAAGAGAAGGACCAAGATGATATTACTGATGGTAAGTAAAAAAAAGTATACTTCCTCTTGGGAATGAGTTTCTATTCATAAAGCCAGGCTTTTGGCATGCTTAAGGGACTTTTAAAAATTACCTGTTAGAGGACTGGAGAGAAGATAGCTCAGTAGTTAAGAGCAGTGGTTACTCTTCCAGAGGACCTGGGTTTAATTCTCAAAACCAGCATGACAGCTCACAACTATCTGTAACTTCAGTTCCAAAGAATATAATGCCTTCAGATAGACATACATGCAGACAAAACACCAATGCACATAAAAGTAAATCTGAAAAAATATGTTAGAAAAGGATTGCCTGCCAGGCAGTGGTGACACACGCCTATAATCCCAGCACTTGGGAGGCAGAGGCAGGCGGATTTCTGAGATCGAGGCCAGCCTTATCTACAGAGTGAGTTCCAGGACAGCCAATGCTACACACAGAGAAACCCTGTCTCAAAAAAACCAAAAAGAAAAAAAAAGGGATTGCTCTTCTCAACTAAATTATGTAAGTGTCAAATACTGATATTGAATAGATATTTTCCTTATAAAATATTAAGTAACACACAGTTAAGAAATAGTAATTTGCAATGAGTTCCAGGACAGCCACAGCTACTCAGAGAAACTCTGTCTCGAACCCCCCCCCCCAAAAAAAAAGAAATAGTAATTTAATTTAGTGCTCCCTCCTCAAATTAGGTTGCCATCACAGTTACTGGAGTGTTTGATTCAGAAAAGTTTTTCAAGAACATTTTTTTTTGAGATAGGGTCTTATTATGAAGCACCTCACTGGAATTTTCTATAATAGGCCAGAATGCCTTTAAACCTGTAGCAGTCCTTCTGTTTCTGCCCTCTTAGTGCTAGGATTACATGTATGAGTTACCATATTCTGTTCCCTCAAGACTTTCTGATATAACTAATTTATATACTCATATTTAGAACATATCTGTTCAAAAAACCCCCTAGTATATGCCTATATTCCCAGTGCTCTGAAGATAGGATGACTAGATTGTAACAAAGAACTATCTCCAAAATCAAACAACTTTCTGGAATGGAGCATGACTCATATTGAGTTGTTATCTCACCATTCATAACCCTGTAACAATAATAATCCTGCCATAGGTTAGATGAAGAACATCTGTCTTTTTTTTTTTTTTTTTTTTTAAGCAAGGCTTTATTGTGTATCCCTGGCTTGCCTAGAACTCTATATAAACTGGGTTGGCCTTAAACTCATAGAGATTTGCTTACCTCTGCATGCTGACTGCTGGGATCAAAGCTGTATGTCACTATGCCTTGCCCTGGTCTTTTATATTTTGAGACTATGTTAGCCTCAATTTCTTCATTTGGTACTTTGAGCCATTTTCTTTAGATTGCAGGGTAAATGTTATTTGACTTTGTGTATAGAATTTATTTTGTGTTATTTTGTGGGCTTTAACAATTCTCCATCTTATAGATCTCCGAACTGAACATAACAGGGCCTGATTAATGTGAAGTATTAATATAATTTTGTTATTAATCACAATATTGGGTACAGTATTGATCATTTATGGAAAGTAGGAAATGTAGTAATAGTGTTTATTTTCTCTCATCACAACCCTAGGGTACCAGGTCCAAGGTGAGTTTGGGGATGGTGGGAAATAATAAATTGGATGAGTTTTCTGGCCTGCATACTAGTAACCTTGGGTGCTTGGGACTATATCTCCTGCATATTACATAACCATGCATATTAGCTTAGAAGGGGGTGTCGACTGAATTTGAGGAAATGTATTCATAGTTACATGCCAAAGGGGTTTCTTTTCCTTGTTGCAGTGTCTGAAGATGGAGAAGGCATCATCTTGCCCTCCATCATTGCCCCTTCCTCTTTGGCCTCAGAGAAAGTGGACTTCAGTAGTTCCTCTGACTCAGAATCCGAGATGGGACCTCAGGAAGCAACACAGTCAGAATCTAAGGATGGAAAGCTGACTCTACCATTGGCTGGGATTATGCAGCATGATGCCACCAAGCTGTTGCCAAGTGTCACAGAACTTTTTCCAGAATTTAGACCCGGAAAGGTACTTTGTACAGATAATTTCCATAATGAAAACTGACTTTTTCCAGATTCCAAGGTCTGTTGTTATAATGGTAAATATAGTTATGAGTCATCAGACTTAACCACTGACATGAATGTGAGTTATGAGTCTTAATGGTGTTCTTATTCAGTGGCAGATAATTGTTTATATAGGAACTTTTTATGCAGTATTAGATCAATTTTTTGAAGTTGTGTGTAGGAAATGTGCTGTCCTGTTGCCAAGTGTGGTTGTGCATGCCTTTAATCCCAGCATTTGAGAGATAGAGGCAGGTGGGTCTCAGTGACTTTGAGGCCAGATTGGTTCCAGGACAGCCAAGGCTACGTAGAGAGACCTGCTTCAAACAATAACAGCAACAAAGTTGTCCTTTTGGTGGCTGGTGAGATGGTTCACTGGGTAGAGGCACTTGCATGCCTGAGGATCTCAGTTTGCTCTGTAGATCCCACAAATTGGTCAGAGAGAACCAACTCCTGAGACTTGTCCTCTGACCTCCACCCACATATTATGGCATGTACACCTGCATAAACACACATAAACACACATGGCTAAGTAAAATAAATTTCCTGGTAGAATAAAAAGTAAACCAAGTATCTTAGTTATTGTTCTATTGCTATAAAGAGACACCATGAGTAATGCACCTTATAAAGGAAGGTATTTAATTGGATGCTTGTTTACAGTTTCAGAGGGTTAATCAATCCATGAACATTATGGCAGAGAACACAATGGCAGGCATGGTACCTAAGCAGTAGCTGAATGAAAACTTATATCTGGATCTGCAGGCAAAGAATGAAGCTGTCTGGCCTGGGCTTTTGAAACTCAAAGCCTACCCCCTAGTTACACAACTTCTCCAGTATGGCCATACCCCTTGATCCTTCTCAGGAACTTCTACTAACTGGGAATACAACATTCAAATATATAAGTTTATGGATCAAACCTAGTAGTATAGACCTTTGACCCCAGCTATTAGGGAGGCTAAGGCAGGGGGAATCACAAGTTCAAGGCTTCCAGGGCTTGACAGTGAGCTCAAGAGCAATCTGGGCAGCGTAGCGAGACCTTGACTCAAGAAGCTAAAGAGTAGCCAAGTATGGTGGTGTTTGCCTTTAAACCCAAGCAGAGGCAAGTGCATCTCTGAGTTTGAGGCCAGCCTGTTGTACATAGAAAGTTGCAGGTCACTCCTACATAATGAGACCCTGTCTCAGAAAACAAAAATAAAACAAAACTAAGAATTGGGAATGTAGCTCATTGGTAAGAGTGCAAGTCCCCAGGTTCAAATCTCAGTACCACACCAAAAGAAGAAAGAAGAGATAATTGACCTATTCAGGGATAATACTTTTGTGGTCTGAACTCAGAACACCTTCATTTTTCTTCTGCAATTGAATAGATCACTTGAGAGTTTTTCAGACACTGAATTGCTGACATAATACTATGTTCTGTGTTCTAGGTATTACGATTTTTACGGCTTTTTGGACCAGGGAAGAATGTCCCATCTGTTTGGAGGAGTGCTCGGAGAAAGAGGAAAAAGAAGCACCGTGAACTTATACAGGAAGAGCAGTTCCAGGAAGAGGAGTGCTCAGAAGAATTAGAAGTCAACCAGAAATCTCTGTGGCACTATGACTATGCTCCACCTCCACTTCCAGAGCAGTGTCTCTCTGATGATGAAGTAGGCAAAGTAGACATGACATTAAAGTCTACAAGGGGACATGTAGAAAGCTCTCTAACTTATGTCAAAGTTGTAACTAACACTTTAGCACTAAGAATTCTTTGTAATTATCAGTGACTAATAATGAGCTAAATCCAATGATCTCTCTTTTCCTGTTGTATTTGGTGGCAGGGCAGGGTTGATGGTGATACATTGCTAAATATAAGTTATTACTCATGGACAGAGCATGTCATGTTATATCTAGGTAAAAATTCTTCTTCAGGAATCATCCTTGTGGTCCCTCTAAGTCATCTTATAATTGTTAATTCTCTGTAGCCTTAGGTCATTTGGAATAGGGAACTCCCCACCTTTATAGCTCTGACTTTGTTACAGATCACAATGATGGCTCCTGTGGAGTCCAAGTTTTCTCAGTCAACTGGAGACACAGATAAAGTAATGGATACCAAGCCAAGAGTGGCAGAATGGCGTTATGGGCCTGCTCGGCTGTGGTATGATATGCTGGGTGTTCCTGAAGATGGCAGTGGGTTTGATTATGGCTTCAAAATGAGGAAGACTGAACATGAACCTACAATAAAATGCAGCATAATGAAGGTAAGCAACTCTGGTATATGAGAGAGGAATCATCAGTGTGCGTAAGCATTTTTACTACTTAGCTGGATTTCTTAAGAAGAATCTTTAGTAGGAGATTTACATAGTAGGGCCTCGTATAACTAGGCCCTATTTTAATGATGCTGTTTGAAATTTGTACTGTTGCAGTGGGAGAGGAGGCAGATTTTTTTTTTCATTATCAGGTAATTTGCACAAGTAAAACATCACTTTTTTCTGTGCTGGAGAGTGATTCCAAGGTCTTGCACATGCTGGGGAAGCACTCTTTATCACTGAGCTACATTCCCAATCCTTGGCTTTTGAAACAGAGTCAGACCTTATATCCTGGGCTGACCTCAAACTTGGAATTCTCCTTTCAGTCTCCCAAGTGCTAGGATTGCAGGTATTGGACACTGAGCCAAGGCAAAGCACCACTTCCTGAATCATTTAGGATCTGGATTGGGAACTTTGATCAGTGACTGATAGATTTATTATTCTTTCTCCTTATACAGAAATTAAGGAAACTTGAGGAAAGCAGTGGCATTGATCTTCTGGCAGATGAAAACTTCCTAATGGTGACACAACTGCATTGGGAAGATGATATCATCTGGGATGGGGAGGATGTCAAACACAAAGGGACAAAACCTCAGCGTGCAAGTTTGGCAGGCTGGCTTCCTTCTAGTATGACTAGGAATGCCATGGCCTACAATGTTCAGCAAGGTATGCTTCTATGCCAGTAATATCTAACATACAGGGTTTCATCTCAGTCACTATAAGTAATCCTACTTGTGGTCTTTTAAGCTTCTGAGGGACAGTGAAATACTTCAAATCTAATCTCTGATTTTTTTTTTCAGTTTTTGTTCATAAGGGCACTTTATATTTATCATGTTATAATTTTTTTCTCAACAGGTTTAAATAAAACTGTGCTTAGCCGGGCAGTGTTGGTTCTCGCCTCTGATCTCAGCACTAGGGAGATAGAGGCAGGCTGATCTCTGAGTTTGAGGTCAGCCTAACCCACAGAATGACTTCTCGGACAGCCAGGGCTACAGAGAGACTCTGTATCAAAAAACCAACCAAACAAACAAATAAAACACACATACACAAAACTGTGCTTAACAGCATGAAAACAATGTCAAAGGGAAAATTCTGATAGTCTAACGATTTTTGGTTTTTCGAGACAGGGTTTCTCTGTGTAGCCCTGGCTGTCCTGGGCTTGCTTTGTAGACCAGGTTGGCCTCGAACTCAGAAATCTGCCTGCCTCTGCCACCCAAGTGCTGGGATTAAAGACGTGTACCACCACCGCCCGGCTACAATTATCAATTATTAACTTTCTTGATATTTCATTTTCTGTAAGTATATTGTTAAGCTT
>JADRCD010032074.1:5000-11012 GCA_019843815.1 Montemys delectorum
CTGGTTTAATGACTTGCAGAAGTATAAGAATAATCAAGATGCCTTCTGATGGGTTGCATCAATAGTTTCAAATATGAACGCTTGTCTCAAAAGGCAAATAAATGCAGTATATGCTGGGTCTTAGGAAAATATTCTATTTACATACTCTATACTTTGAAAAAATTTACGTATTAAATCAATTAGACTTAGTTACTAAGACTTCCTCCTTCAAAGACAAACAGTTGACTTTTACTTCTTTATAGTGTCACACGTATTTTTTCTTTCATGATACAAAATGCCTTTGCTGATAACACTGAGTTCTTATACTTTCCAATGTCCATGTCTGTACCTTAAACAATATTCCTAGTATTTTTAATTAATTCTGTGGTCAAATAAGAAAAATCACTACTTTCAGTTTAAACCTTCTGAGTAATCTTGAGAGATTTAAATAATGATTCAGACTTCTATGGCTTACAGAAAACTAAATGAACAAACATATAAGAACCTCACATATAATCACAAGACAAAGGGCCTCAGTAGGAAAGCAATGGCAAGGGTAGCAGAAGAGAGGAAAAGAGTCTGTAGATATAATTGTGACACTCTCAGAGTAACATTACTGTGATCAGAATATCAACAAAAGTGGACAGTGGACATTCATCTTGTTCACAGTTCCCAAATATTTTTACTTTATATGTGGTTTAAATCACTCTAGTTTATATTAACAATGAAGTACAATTATATATTAAAATATTTTCTATTTTATGTATATACAAAAGTGAGATGAGATATCTCTCTTAAATAATGAGTTTTATAAATACATACAAAAATAAAATTTTGCTATGAAGAGATAATCTCTGATGTATGAATGTATATTTTCTTATAAAAAATAATTAGTTGATATTTAAAAATGTCCTCCTGTTCTGATTACAAATGACAATCATCTTGATTTTACTTGGATTCCTGGTAATGTGTCAAGTCCACAGTAAAACTGTGACTTCAGAAGACATAGACTATTAGAGTTCAACGACTTTTAAAAGATAAGTATAAAATACAAATATGGCAAGTTGCGGTTGTCAAAGCAAAATTTAAACAGACCACATTGATTTGAGTTATGAAAAATGTCAAGTCTATCTGAAAGTAAAAAATTAGCTTACAATATAAGGTATGTGTGATTACACATACATATGTTTATTTACACACATACACACAGGTAATTATAAATCTATATCTCCACACATGTATGTTTTGTGTCTAAACACCTAATAATGGACGTAAGATATTCTCAAAGTTAGTATAATTTCTAAATGAAAAATAATTAGAGGCAAAGAGGAATGCATGCTAATATTAAAAGAATAGTGAAATTGAAATAAAATGAAATGTGTATGAAATAAAATGTAGAAAAAATTCCCAAGTAAGTGTCATTTAAAAACTACTAAAAGCTTGCCTCTTGCCTCGTTGTTTTCTAAAGATGGAGAAAAAAAACATGGTGATAGATGGGGGATGAGAATGATCTGAGAGAAGATAAAGAAGGGGAATCATGATCAGAATATATTCTATAAGTTAACTTTAAGAGAAAAACATCTCAAGCCAGTAAACAGTATTATTAAACCTTCAAATGCAATTTATTCATTTTTAATGTTACTTCTCTTGTTTGAAATATTTAAAAAGCAATCTTTGCTACCACCAGCAAGGTACCAGCGGACAGACTGGCCTGTTCTCAGCCCAGCAGACTCTCTGACTAAGAGCTCCAAAATCTCTCCACCCAGTTTGCCAATTTCCCATGGTAGGCTGTTACCATGCACGCTCTTCCAAATTCCTGTGACTGGCTGGGGTACCAGGTCCCTGTACCTTTCTCTGGAACCCAGTTGAATGACCATGTGAATCCTAGTTTAGAATCTCTGGGAAACTAGATTTTGTAATTTTGTAACTAGATTCCTAATTTTGTAAGCTATTCTGTGTTAAATCCTGCGGTGGTGGGTGTTATCTACACCACAGCTCCATGCTCTCTCCCCTCCAAAAAGGTCTCACAGTCTTATAACATTTTCAATATTGTTGAATGTCATAAGAGAAAGGCCTCTGTGAGAATTAGGGCAATTTCTTATCTGTGACCCAATGTTAAATTTCAATAATTATATACTTCCAACATATGATGGCAAAGAATATACATGATTATTCCACAAAGGAAAAAAAAGAGCATAGGGAGGATAGATTAGACCAAAGCAAGACTAAAACCACTTATTTCTCCTGCTCCCCTCTTCCTCTCTCCCACTTGGAAGTCCCACCTATTCACCCAGTGATTGGTTCCTTGAATTCTTTATTCTTTAGGGGAAGGTTCTGCCACACTTCTCTATCATGTGGATTGTTTTATTTCACAAGACTAACCCTATTCAGTAATTAAATTCTTAATTGTATTAAAGTACTACCTCCTACAAGAAGTCATTCTTAACATTTTCTACTCCCAATTCTCAGCTCACAATATTAGATGTTCTACCAATATTCTGTGCATATTAAATGCAAATGACCATAATTAAGCTATAATTAGTCATTTTTCTCTTTCTCATTTTCTTTCACAAATTAACTTTGAGATTATAAGAACAGAATTCAGCTTTCTACCATCCAATGTCTATCAAAATTCTTGATACAACAAAAGATAAGCTTTGCCTGTGTGAGCAAATGTCTTCCTGGTTCTCTTTTGTGAATCTAAAGGTTGATTAAAAGAATGCTTGAAGGGTTAGAGATGGCTCAGTAGTAAAAAGAGATTGTGCGTATTTTGCAGAACTGGGGTTCTGCAAACCATATGTATTTTGGAAACCACACAGAAATCAGAAATTCTCATTTAGGGGAATAAATACCTTCTCCTGATCACCGAAGGTACCAGAAATTCTCATAGGTGCATACAAGCAAATCATTTATATACATAAAATAAAATAAATTAAATTTAAGACTGCTTGATAAACATGGTAGTGATTCAGGAGAGGAAAGCTATAGAAATTATTAACTAGACTGTGCTGTCCGTATAATAACTTCATTGCTAGACAACGTCCTAAATCTAGGATCGCCATTTTTCTATCATAAAAATCTGTAACTCAAATTTCTAGGCTGCTATTATTCACTAAGCTTCTTTAGGTTTAAAAAAAAAAAGTGAGTATTTCTATTGATACTATTTAAATCATTTTCTTGTTTGCCTTATTTTATTGTTGTAAAAATAATTTATAACATAGAGAGCTATTTAATCTAGGCATAATTTAAATTCAAAATTACTGATTATTATTAGTAGTACTACTCTACTATATTATCCTCCAAAATTCCCTGGCAACTCCAGGTTCTGAATCTCTGTGTGATTATTTTGAACATTTAATGTAAGTATATTAACACAACCCCTGCCTTTTTTGTGTTGAGGACATTTCACTTAATAGTAAGTTCTCAACTATCAGCCATGCTTGTACATGCTACAGAAATTCTGTTCTTAAAGGCTGACTATAGTTACATTACATCCCCGTATCACATTTGTAAATACTTGTATCAGTTATTGAACATTTATCTAGTTCCTACATCATTGCCACCATATTTTTCAATGAACATACATGGCTACTAGTCTCTTTAAGAATGATTTTAGTTCTTTTAATGAATGTATAAAGTGGGAATTGTGGGAACACATAGTGATGCTATTTTTATTTTTTTATTTTTTTGGAAGAACTTCCCTATCGTTTTCAGAATGTATGGACTTCTTTACTTCCTATCATTTTCAGAATGTATGGACTTATTTACTTCCCCTTCAACAGCACATAAAGAGTTTCATCTCTCTATATTCCACTTATTGTTGGTTTTTCCTTTCCATTTTCCATCGGAATTTCTACTATTGAACGACTCTGTAGTCAAAGACTTTGGCTGCATCCTTCGCTTATCCAGGGAACTTACCTTAATTTCAAAGGAAAGGAGTAAATATTTCTGTGCAATAAATATCAAGAAAGAATACCATGGGTTATGTGGCTTTATTATTACTGAGTATGCTTATATTAGCTCTACAAAGAAAAAGAGCAGCAGGTATGGAAGAAATAAGTAAAAACTACAGGCTGAACTACGGATTGTGTATGAAACGTGGCCTAGAAAGCTTAAGATGGCAGAGTCCCGGGCTGAGAAGGAGACAGTAATTGTGAAGTAGAATTGCAACATTATAAAGAAGCCTTTTGCTGGGCACTAAACTAGGAAGAGTGACCTCAGGCCAACACCCAGATTTAGCTCCGGTTTGTGAAAGGAAAGAATCTAAAAGGATTTATGCCCCGGGAGAGCATGCATGCAAAGGCTAATGGGCCTGTGATCAAAGGGAGAGATAGCTTATCCTAAACGGACAGCGATGTGTGCAGGTGTTGGTTTTGCTGTATTGGTTTTAGAGAAGAGAGAAAAAAAAAAAAATCGTGACTGAGTGGTTTGTGGATTCTTCCACCACCGTAGTTTTACAGAGCTGCTGATACTAAGCAATGTATGGAGAATTGGAGGTCTTTCGAGGGAACTCGATAATGCCAAGGAATAAACTCTGAAGCTTGGGTTGAGGTGCAACCACACCTACATGTTGGAGATGCCACAGCCATAAGACATTTGCCAAGGATGTCTAAATATTTGGGGTAAAAACCAGCCTGAGAAAGATATGTATGTTAAAAGAACCAAATCCGTGGAGTCAGGGGCATCTAAGCAATATGAAAGTAGAGCCCAAGATCCTGGACGTGGTGCTTTAGAGTTTAATGTTCGTTCTACTGATTTTAGTCTTGCTTTGGTCTAATCAACCCTCCCTATGCTCTTTTTTTTTTTTCTTTTTGGAATAATCATGTATATTCTTTGACATCATATGTTGAAGTATGTAATTATCTAAATAATTATTGGGCCGGGCGGTGGTGGCGCACGCCTTTAATCCCAGCACTCAGGAGGCAGAGGCAGGCGGATTTCTGAGTTCGAGGCCAGCCTGGTCTACAGAGTGAGTTCCGGGACAGCCAGGGCTACACAGAGAAACCCTGTCTCGAAAAACAAAACGAAACAAAAAAACAAAACAAACAAAAAAAATTATTATTGGGTTACAGTTAAGAAATTGCCCTAATTCTCAGAGAGACCTTTCTCTTATGGCATTCAAACAGTACTGAAACAGTTATAAGACTATGGGACCTTTCAAAATATAATAAATACTGCATTATGAAATGGTCATGAGTCAATGGGGGCCAAGTTGCTGAACATAGTAGTTTAAATGAGAAATGTCCCCAATAGCTCCTGTAGTTGAACACTTGGTATGCAGGTAGAGCCATTGCTTTTGTAGATTGTGGAAGTTTTAAGAGACCATGCATTACTTAAGTAAGTACATCTCTGAGAGCAGGTTTTGGAGTGTACAGCATCCTTTTATATCTGGTTCCCTCCTCCTTCCTCTCTTTAATCCAATTTCTCTCCCCAACTTAGAGTCCAGTTTATAGATGAAATATAGTCATCTCTTGCCACCATACCTTTATGTCCATCCCTTGACAGCCTCTATGTCTCTGGAACAATAAACCAAAGTAAATCCATTCTGTCATAAGTTGCATTTTGTTATGTGATAGCAGCACTGTTAGCATCAGGTGCATCCCTGGACAGCTAGAAACATCTTTACAACCAGTTCTTGAACCCAGCAATGAGACTCATCATCTCTAGGCAACAGCACTGTTCCTGAATCCATCAACATGGGACTCACCATACATCATTTTGTGAATGGATCACACATGTCACAGCCTGGATAAAAAGACTCACTCCCCAGCCTGCGAAGCCCCTCTCTCCTTCTTTCCTCACACACCCTCCCAGAGGACGCCTCTACTAAGAAAACTTCCTACATGAGACCTGCGTATGGTGTGATTTGTCCAGGATTGTGCCACATAGTCTGATAAACATAGCAACAAAAAAAATTAACTAGTATAGAGAAAGAAAATGCCACAATTTCATTGTGTTTGTAGTTGTGGAAGAGAATTTTCCTTCCTCATTACTGGCATCAGTGTGAAAGATGTCATTGTAACTACTGTCCAT
>JADRCD010032081.1:0-13122 GCA_019843815.1 Montemys delectorum
TATTAATTTATACTTTATTTACATATCAAATGCCCCCTTTCCCTATTCCCCCCTGGAACCTCCCTATACCACTCCTCCTTCCCCTACTCCTATGAGAGTGTTTACCTACCTACCCACCCACTCCTGTCTCCCTGCACTCACATTCTCCTACACTGGGGTATCAAGCCTTCACAGGACCAAAGGCCTCTTCTCCCATTGAGGCCCCTCAAGGCCATCCTCTGCTACATATATAGTTGGAGCCACGGGTCCCTCCATGCGTACTCTTTGGTTGGTGGCTTAGTCCCTGGGAGCTCTTGGGAGGGGGTCTGGTTGGTTGATATTGTTGTTCTTCCTATGGGGTTGTAAACTCCTTCAGCTCCTTCAGTCCTTTCTCTCACTCTTCCATAGAGGACCCTGTGTTCGGTCCAATGGTTGTCTATAAGCATCCACCTCTGTATTTGTAAGGCACTGGCAGAGCCTCTCAGGAGACAGCTATATCAGGCTCCTGTCAGCAAGCACTTCTTGGCATCTGCAATAGTGTCTGGGTTTGGTGACTGTATATGGCATGGCTCACCAGGTGGGACAGTCTCTGGATGGCCTTTCCTTCAGTCTCTGCTCCACACTTTGTCTCTGTGTTTGCTCCCCATGAGTATTTTGTTCCCCCTTCTAAGAAGGACTGAAGCATCTACTGATGCTTCTTGTTCCTTCTTGAGCTTCATGTGGTCTGTGAATTGTTCCACCATGTTCATGGCAGCCTTAATAACAATAGCCAGAAGCTGGAAACAACCCAGATGTCCCTCAACAGAGGAATAGATACCGAAACTGTGGTACATCTACACAATGGAGTACTACTCAGCTATTAAAAACAATGAATTTATGAAATTCACAGGCAAATGGATGGAACTAGAAAATATCATCCTGAGTGAGGTAACCCAGTCACAAAAGAACACACATGGTATATACTGTCTGATAAGTGGATATTAGCCCCAAAACTTAGAATACCCAGAATATAATCCACAAACCACATGAAGCTCAAGAAGAATTATAAATTCTTAAGGCAGGGGTGAGGTGGAGATAGACTACATGTTTGGAGATCTTGTAACAGGTGTCTTTGCTGATCATGTCCACGGAACATGTAAGCTTTATCCTAGGGGCAAAGGAAAGCTATTAAAAATTTCTAGGTTTAGTCGATATGGGGGCAGTAGTTATTTTTAATCTTTCTAAGTAGCAAGCACACTAAACAAATTCTTCAGCTGGATTCAAAAAAACACTCATGTGTGGCTGGAGCAGATGAGGCATTTCCACTGTGCATCTAAGCAGAAGGCAGCACCCCTGAGAGACTGAACAGTAATTATAATTCTACTCTAGATCCAGGTTTTAACCACAAGGAGTGTGTTCTGCAGGCTCTATTTCATAATTGAGGGTAATTACAAGAAGTTAAAACTAGATTAGAGACAATTAGGCCCCGTATAACAAGGAGCTCTGGGTGGCTGGGAAGGGAGTATGAAGAACCAGCTATGAAAGTCTCTCCCAAACTGCCTGGTATTCTTGGACTCATGGTGTTAATGGAAGTTTGGGGATGGCTATCCTGCTTCTGGTGTTTCTAGAGGTAGCACCAGAAAGGACAGCAAGGGACAGAGTTGTTGATATTACTCAATTGGAGGTACCTGTGGCAGAAAGTAGGGATGGCCATGATACCAAGAAATGGTGTAGGAAGAAAAGGGATTTAAAAAGTATATTCAGTGTATCCAGGAAATATGTCTTATTTTACTTTATCTACCACATATCCATTGTTTTGAATAGTCATTGATTGGTTTAGTGATTATTGGCATCTAGTCTGTGTGGAATGCTAGGCCAGGAAAATTTAAAAGGAGTAAGGACATATCCCTCAGCCATAGATGAAGTAGTTTTGGTTGTTCAAATGAATGAAGTGTGGTCAGTCTGGAAATTATATATGTATATTCTTGGTAGTGTGTTTGTGTGTATGTACACACACACACACACACACACACACACACACACACATATATATATATACACACACACATGTATAGGTATATGTATACATATGTATGTGTATATGTATACATACACACAACCAACAAGAACGGACTTGGCAAGTTGTGTTTATATGTATTTGTGCATGTGCAATGTACATTCATATGCACAGACATATGTATATATATATGTAACAATATTAAAGAAAATTAAGCTGTCAACTTAAGAAAGGGGGTGGGACATGGCAGGACTTCAAAGGAAGGTAGCAGATGTTAGATTGAAGGGAGGAAAGAGAAGGGGAATCATGATGTAAGTCTATTTCAATTAGAAACATACTTTTCAAAAAAGAGTAATAAGGACAATGGTGCTCCAGTCTTTGAGAGATTTAACTGTTCAAATGAGTCCAGTAGTTGATAGCTGCACTAGCATTTGATTAGTAGAAAAGAAGGTGATCTAAAGAGAGAAGACAATGTAAGGTACAGTTGGAATGTGGATGAAATTCAAAGCAAGATACAGTGAAGGGCCTTGCTAGGCAAAAGCTATGGGAAGATAATAGGAAGTCCTGGAAGATGAAGAACAATGCATATAGCACAATGACCATGTATATGTGTGAAGTGTGGAGAGATTCTTGAAGGTATTGGCATATGGATACACACAGGCATGGGTAGGTAATTTAACCAGGAAACCTTAATGCCAACAAATAATTCTATCAACCTCTCTCATAAACACAGAAAAAGAAAGCAAGAAAAGGAATAAGCATTTATGGCATGAAGCTGTTGTTTCATGCTGGGTCTTTTTAATGATTGAAACATATAAATTGTACACAATAGCAGGTTTCATGTGGCATATACCTATGTATGCATAATGTAAATTGATCATCTTTATCCTTTATTCTCTCACCCCTGCTTCCTTTGAGCCTTGCTTTCTCCCTAGTGCTCTCTTCTATTTTTAAATCATTTTAATATCTAGGTCCCATATATGAGAAAAAACATGATGTCTTTTTCAGTCTTGTTTATTTTACTTACATGATGGTTTCCAGCTAAATCAATCTCTATTTTCTTGTGAACAATGTATTAGTTTGGCTTTCTTTAGACTGAAATTCTCTCTCTCCCTCCCCCCTCTCTCTCTCTGTGTGTGTGTATGTGTGTGTGTGTATGTGTATGTTATATGTGTATGTATGTACAATATGAATCAATATTATATTCTATCTATTTTGTAATTGATAGGCAGGAAGTTTGACTTCATATCTTGGTTCTTGTGAATGATCAAGTTTGGTGTTTCTTCTTTCCTCTTAAAAGGAAACAACATGTGAGAGAGTAGCCTGGTAGACTTATATCTATCTTGATAAATTTACTCCTTCTGTTCAGGAAATCAACTGAAACATTAGTCTACAAAAACGTAAGAGGGAATCCCTCCTCTGCTACTGATTTCCCTGGGAGAAGGGAACAGCATTTGTTTGAAACCCCAAGTTGTGAATCAAGTACCTGGCCCCCTCTAAAGAAGCACAAACTCATGGGGAAAAGACTCTCTGGGGATGGAGAAAGCAATTAGGTCTTTATTGGATGCTTCCACTTACTCAGGAGTTTCTGCACTGCCTTTTTAACATCCTTGTTTCTCAAGCTGTATACAATAGGGTTGACCATGGGGGTGACCACAGTGTAGAGCAGTGAGAAGACCTTGTTTAGGGCTGTGTCCTGAGTTGCTGTGGGTATAGCATACACTGTTCCCAGAGTTCCATAGTACAGAGAGACCACGATGAGGTGGGAGGAGCATGTGGAAAAGGCTCGTTGCTTTCCTGCAGTTGATGGCATCCTGAGAACAGCAATAACAATATTTACATAGGAGGCTACAGTGAGCAAGAAGGGTCCCATGGTGACAAAGGAGGCCATGAGGAAAGTAGTTTTTTTTACTTCCTCGGGATCAGAACAAGCCAGCTTCAGCACAGGGGCAAGGTCACAAAAGAAATGATCAATCTCATTGGATGCACAGAACTGGAGCTGGAAAGTCATTGTGACAGTAACAACAGGAGTTAGAAATCCACCCACCCAAGATCCACCAGCAAGCAAGATACATGTGTGGAAGTTCATGAGAGCTGGGTACCGAAGTGGGCTGCAGATAGCAAGGTATCGGTCATAGGACATGCTTGCCAGGAGAAAACACTCAACTACAGCCATGGAGCCAAAGAAATAAAACTGAGCCACACATCCTGTAAAAGAAATTGCCTCTGGACCAGAGAGAAGGGTCTTCAGCATCTTAGGAGCAATGGAAGTTGTATACCAGATCTCAAGGAAGGAGAAATTAGACAGAAAAAAGTACATGGGAGTTTGGAGGCTTTGGTCACTGGAAGTAACTGTAAGGATGAGAATATTCCCCAGTAAGGTCATTATGTAGATTCCAAGAAATGTTCCAAAAAGGAAAAACTGTAACCCACGGAGGCTTCCAAATCCCAGAAGGAGAAATTCTTTGATTGCAGTCAAATTACCCATATCTATGAGATTCAGGCTCATGATCTGAGGAAAAGAAATATAAACAACTGGCAAAAGAGCAAACATACTAGAAAGGAGCAGAAACACCATGTATATTGTCTAGTACAGAAAGCCTCGTCTCCTTCCCACTAGGGGACATTCTGTATATGGTCTACTAGGCAGGCTTACTCAGTAGCTGCTGGATTCCTTCTTTTTTCTTTTTTTTTATGATGAAATAATAGAGAAGAAGTGAGCAAAAGGAGGAGACCCTTATTTGTCTCATGCTTGAGGGACACAGTCCTTTGTGATGGGGGAAAGCATAGCATCAGGCTACTCTATGGTGGCCTGGACATGTGGCTGGGATGCACTCTCTTACCTCTTTATATCTCAGTGGGCTGGGAAGCACAAATGGGATAGGAAATCCCATAAAATATAAGGGCTGCTTCAAGTTGCCTACCTATGAGATTCCATGCTCTAAAGGTTCTACAACCTTCCTCCATAGAGCTACAAGATAGGAATTCAGTGTTGAAACACGTGCGTTTATGTGGGACATTTCTCATTCAAAGCAACATGCTTGTAAAGGGATCTCAAGTTAAGAAAGAGTGACTATGATGTTTTTTTCCACTTTTTTCTTTGACATAACTGCTGCTAAACCTACCTTTGAGAGCCTCCCAGTAGGAAGCAAACCCTATCTGATGGTGACGATTAGCAGAAGTTTCTCTTAACAGTATTACCTGAAGTTCTGAAACGATATCAAAGACTCACTAGAAATATGAATCCCAAATCTTAAAGTAACAGTAAATCAGACAGCTCTTTCCGACTGAATCACCCCATCATGGGGGATTTCACTAATATCACTGGAAGGAGGAAGTAAATTCGGAATTATTGATCTTAAATTACCAATAAGAAAAATAAGAGTTTTTGCTGCGCTCTGTGGATATGTAGCTGATTGCTTCCATGGCACCAAATTCCTATGGAAATTGGGGGAAAATATATGTAAAGTTATTCACTGGAAATGTTAGAGAAAAATAATGTTCCATCATTCATAAATGAAAATGACATTCCTGACTCACAAGCAGTAGGATGTGCATTTAAGAGGTTCCCCCCACACACCAGCAGTCAGGATGGGTTAGCAATGAGTCATGGACATAGCTTCCCCTTGCTCACTTGCCCCTCATGCTCAAAGACCCATATGTGTGAAGTGGCTGTTTGATCATAGTGCCTGGGCTATGATAGGATTCCAAATTAGTCTGTGCTGTGGCATAAATGAGAAGGTAGGGACTCAGAGGTGGGGGCTTGATTCCATTGGTGTTCAAATCTGAAGGTTCAGTCTGTGACTAGAAAATAAGGAAGAGTCATCTTTTCTGCTTTGTTTTGGGTAATGACAATGTTTCCTGAAGGGGTTATAAATAAATCACATTTTTTTTGGATGTGACATCATTGTTTAACTGTACTCAACAATCTGGTTATTTAAAAGAATCTTATTAGAGTGCTTCTGAAATATGAAAGAATCTTTCACAATTTACCCTTTGCACCAATCCAAATGTTAGTGTATGCACCAACCCAAATGTTAGTATATTAGGGTTTTGTTAAGGAAGATCCACCGATACTGGAGGAATATAGGGCACTTGAACTGCAGGAAGTAGCATTGGCAATGATTACAGTGTATAAAGAAAATCAATCAGCAGCTAAGGTTGTCCCTGGAGGTGACAGCTGCTTCCTAATTGGGGAATTAAACTGCAGTGTCCTCTTACCGTTTTAGTTTGTCTTCAGAGACTGCCAGCCTGCATTCAGAACCAACATTAACATCATTAGATTTTTATCATTCAATCCCAAGTCTCATTAATTAGTAATGGAATAAGCTTGATTTCCCCCCTCCCTCTTAGGCTTACAAGCATGTTCTTTAGTGTGTCCAAATTCAAAGGCTTATAGCCTCCCCAGAAGCCTTTTATTGCAATGAAGAGATTAGCATCAATGCAAAAGAGAAGTTCGGAAGTCTTCTCTGTTTCTTTCTCTCAGCGCATACCTCTGGACATGCACAAGCTATTGAAGTGGTAGTTACTAGGGGCAAAACTATAAGCACAGAAGGCCTGGTACCAGTGTTCATTAAGGATATAGTTTAGTGGTAAAAGTAGCCAGTGAACCAATGTTTTCAATCTTCTTAATGCTGTGACCCTTTATTGTAGTTCTTCATGTTGTGGTGGTCCTCAACCATAAAATTATTTTGTTGCTACTTCATAACTGTAAATTTTTCTACTGTTAGGAATAGTAATGTAAATATTTTAGGAGACATGGATTTGCCAAAGGGATGAAAACACAGGTTGAGAACCCTGCGTTAAACAGATGAATTTCTGACAAGTATAAAACGATCACAGTGATAAGTGCCTTGAGAGAGAAATATAGAACCTTGACACAAAGAATGATGTTCAGGAAGCAGTGACGTGGTTTTTGTGATATCACTAGAGAAGATACAACTGAGGTGGAAGTTACATGCTTATGCTGAGATCAGATGTATAAGGAATAGTCAGATACAGGAGAACCAGAATGTAAGTCAGTAGCTGGTGAGAAAGCTGCTGTCTAGTCTAGACAAGAGATGGCAACTAAGCGTGAGATAGAATGGGGTGAGATGAGCTACTTTTAGGGCTTTATCCCATAAGGTATACCGTCAAGATATCCTGCCATTTCTTTGAATATACATTAATAAAAGTTGATTTAAGAAATAAAATGTACTGTAAGTATATTCAGAGCAGGCATGAAATACAAGTTTATCTAGCAACTGCATGGATAAACATGGTTTTCCCAGAGATAGGAAGATCAATTTTCTCTTTCTTAGTACCCCTTGTTCCCTGTTCTCTCTCTCTCTCTCTCTCTCTCTCTCTCTCTCTCTCTCTCTCTCTCTCTCTCTCTCATTTCTGAGATGACACTTAAGGTCAGAAGCTTAGTGAAGACAGGGCTCTAGCTCTGAAAGATAGAGCTCTTAGTGTGACTAAAAACAAGCTCTTAAGCAAATGCATCATAAATTGTTGTCCTTGTTTCCAAAAACAACCAGGGAAGAGAACGAGTAGGTCAGCATAACCTTTATTCACCCTTCAAAAATTGCTCAGAGCCCGCAGTTAGCAACTGAATTTCAGGAGTAATCTTGCACATGATGTACAAGAGAGCTCAGTTTGATGGGATTGTCAAATTCTCTTCAAAATAAGCTCCCCCCAAGCATCATTAAGGATGACACAATTGCTCAGAAGTCCCAATTATCTGTTTTTCCCCCAAAAGATTCTATTTTATTTCATTTTGCTCTTGCATGAGAGAGGTAGATGACAATGGAATGAGTTCAGCCAAGAAAACAATTTTCAGGGGTCAGTTGGTGTCAGAATACTTTCAGT
The DNA here is from genome assembly GCA_019843815.1 of Montemys delectorum. Taxonomy (NCBI): domain Eukaryota; kingdom Metazoa; phylum Chordata; class Mammalia; order Rodentia; family Muridae; genus Montemys; species Montemys delectorum. Next base: position 7,823 of record JADRCD010032081.1, read on the forward strand.
CTTATTCTTTCTCTCTTCCTCATGTTGGTTTATACTTATGACCATTAAGAGTGGATGGAAAAATGGTGGTCAGAGGTTCTGAAAGATGTGCAATTAGAATGATAATTATCCTTGATTCACTAAGTAAGGACAGGAGGTTCAGCTTTCTTTATGGAACTGTTAAGTAAATGCATTGGAAAACAGCTTCATTCTTAATGTCTAGCTACACACAAAGGGCAATTATCATGTCATCTGGTTCCATTCTCTTGGTATTTTCTTAACCAAGATTCGTCTAAGTATCAATATTCCTATGCCATTATAATCATCAAAAGGTAAAGCTGTTTGGAAGACAATATAAAACGACCCAAATTCACATCCACTACCTCATAAGATTAATGAGGTGTACAACCAATAATGGTTGTATAAGTACAATCATATAATCCAAGTATAGAACTTTAAGTGTGGAATCAGAGATTAGCTATAACAGTGCAAAGTTACTTCTTCTAAGATCAATTCAGAAGACCCTTTTGGGAAGGAGGGGAGGTAAGGTGGAATTTGAAGAACAACTGATCTTCCTATATACAGTTACTTGCCTATACCAATCAGTTTCTATTCTTCCTTCCTCCAAACCCCAATTCTACAGATTAAGATAGAACATCGGCTTGAAGTTCTTTTTGATCTATATTCTATTTGAAATAGCAATGGCTTGTATTAGGGGCAATAGTTCAATGCTAGAGATCAGGGTAGCATAAACAAATGAAGAAGTTCACCTTTGCAGCTTAATCTTCACTATTTAAGTCAACCTTTGTTCTAAATACATATTAACCTCCTCCCTAAAATGACACCTTAGAGAAACAAGAGCAGGAAAGTTATCCACAGAAAGAAGCTGTGTGAGCTCAAAGAAAGGATCCTTGACTTGTTCCCTAGTAACTCCCCTATTTCAGAGGGAAATTGATTACTTTGGTCAACTCTGAAAAGCAAATGTTTTTATTGAATAACTTAAGCTTAGGCCACACAGTAGAACATTTTGGAGAAAGATTTCTTTTATCCCTTTGAAAACAACCTGTAGACTATTATAGACAGCTCAATTGTTAAAGGAATTGCACACTAATGATGCTAGAAAAACCCTGGTGTCCAAGGGAATGATTCTGTTATTTGTGGTTTTGCACTTTGAGATGTAGAGACACACATTGCTGAGGTGCTTTAAACTAACATTATTGAGACCCAGAAATGGATTGGGAGATCAGTATTATTGAAACCTGGTGACAGATATTTCTAATTCAACTATATTCTTTGATGCCAATATTTTTCTTTTTCTATTCCATCTGTCAAGATGACAATGAAAGAGGCTAGAAAATGTATCAGACCAAATGATATGTGATGTGTCATTATGTGACATACCTGTAGCCTATATATATATAAAATATCTGGATAAGTTATGTAAAAACAAACAAACAAGAGTAGGAGGAGGGGAAACTGTAATCAGAATATATTGTATGAAAAAGTCTACTTTGGACTAAAAAAAAACAAAAACAATATATAAAGCATGCTTTTACTTTTAGTTGCATATAAGAGACAAAGAGCCTACATAAATATATATCTAAATTAATTGCCTAGATTTTATCACATATTGATTTGAACCATGTCTCTGAGCTTGTAGCAAAAGATCTGCAAATGATGACATTCAGAACACATTCAGTAGTGACCTAAGGAAAAAAGTATCAAAATGAAGCTTGAAAAACTTTGCTTTTTAACCAGCAGCATCTTTTAAAAATTGGTTTCTTTTGTTCCTCTTGCTCTGAAGGGATAGCATCTGATAGACTTTCTGTCTTATTCCACTGACCCACATGGCAGGGCACTGAAATGTCCCAATTCATCAATCTAATACTTATCTGATTATATGCTCATTATTCTAGGTATCTGGATAATAGAGATATTCCTTTTCTTGCATCTTTCAGTCTTCATCCTGATATTTGGTGTGAATGATGCAGAAAAACTCAGTTGTTTTCTCTCTTTCCTCTACCCTGTAACATTTTGGTATCACTTCTCAGCATTTTTCTTTGAATGGTTTTGTTCCTAGATTCCTATCTTTCTGTGACAAATGTTAAGAAGCTGCCACAATCAGAATAATATGGTGTCTTTTGTTTGTGCTAAACCAGTGGTTCCCAACCCTCCTAATTTTGTAACTGTTTAGCACAATTCCTCATGTTGTAGTGACCTCCAAACAGAAAATTCTCATTGCTACTTCATAACTATAATGTTGCTATTGTTAAGAATCATGATGTAAAATCTGTGTTTCTCAGTGGTCTTAGGTGACCACTGTGAAAGGGTTGTTGAACCCCCCAAAGGGGTCACAACTCACAGGTTGAGGACCAGTGTGCCAGAGGATTTGTTGTGTCACTGAGAACAGTGGCTAAGTGACAAGCTTTCATGTCAGGCAGACCTGAGCTCTGTCTCCATTCCCTGTTATCTGTTTGACTTGGGGTAAATAAGTTAATGTCTTGCTATGTCAGTGTTTTAATGTGTAAAATAAAGGATAGAAGATAATAAAATGACTTCATAGGCTTACATGCATTTTCTCTAACTTAATGAAACAATTCATACAAACTGCAGACAAAATCCATAAGGAGCATCACTACTCTCTGACAAATGTGAGCCTCTGTGTAGATCATGACTCCAAAGTTATTTCATGCTCATCTCGTTCAATAGGAAGCATTGATATAATTTTCCTTTGCTTTCTCCTGATTTCCTTCATATATCTAGCACAAGAACTACATATCCTATGGAATGTCAGTAACTGCTGATGTGACTTTTACACATCCCAGTTCAAATCTGAGATTTTAATTTTTGTCACTGTTATCAGAAACCTAGATTTATTTTTCTTACCTTTCACTGTCTTCTTTTTTCTGTGCTCCAAATGACTGGCCACCATGACCTCCTCCTCCGATGATTCATCCCGACATAGATCCAGGCTCCACCTTCAAGGGCATTCTGAGTCTAGCTGCTATTCCAACTGCTCAAATTAATATCCTGCTTGAACTTCTTCCCATTAGGGATTCAGGTCCTGCCTGTTTGCTTAATACCTTGTACTCATGAAAATCAATTTCCCTTAAGCCTTGTTCCCAGCGGTAATAGTTCTCCACTTAAGTGGGAAAGTTAAATAAAATGGTAGATCATCTTGCACCAGCAAATGCCTCACCAAATCTTGAATTCTGAACTTGGTGAGCTCAGAGGAACCAATTGTAAGCAACATTTTAAGGGTCACTTGTAACCTCTTCAAGAACATTGTGTATACCTAACATAATTCAATATTGATGATTTTAAATGACTTGTGATCATTCGTTAAAATATTTTTCCTCTTTGGCAACCTTTTCAAAGCTGTTAATTCAAGTTATCTAATATACTCAAGAAGAAAATAACTAGAGTTTGAGACAGAAATATTTACTTGCCATCTGCATAACATTTCACCATAGTTACAATTTGAATTAGGTATTGAGTGTTTCACTAAAAGTATATTGTTTTAAGCTTTGGTAAAACTTTCTCAATATAAACTGCATTCTGGAAGCTTTCTTTTTTTCTTTTTTTTTATTAAGTATTTTCTTTATTTATATGTAGTCATGTAGGGAATTCTGGAGAAATGAGGAATATTTTCTAAGATTGTTACTATTCTGGTTCCTATGTCTGTGTTTAAATGTAAATGTCCAAATTTTTCATAAAATGGGTCATCTCTGTCATTTACATTGATCATTATTTACAATTATCATAATCTGTCTTTGTGGGAATCTGATTTGTCTGGGTTTCATATAGAATCAGGGATGCTATATGTCCTCAATGTTAAGACACCTTTAAAGAGCATACTTCTTTTTTATCACCAGTACAGTTATCTTTCTCTAAGGAAAGTATTAAGTATCAAAGATATTTTCATGCTTCTTAGAATTATATTTATATATATATATATGTATATATATGTATGTGTATATGTGTGTGTGTGTGTGTGTGTGTGTGTGTGTATTCTTATATATTTATTTCTTAGGATAAAAGGGAAAAAATAATCTGGTGGATATACCATAGGAAATCGAGACAACCAGTTCAAGTTCTCAAAAAGTGCCATCTGTATATGCGTCTTGAATCCAAGGAGACTGGACAGTGTTCTGACATCTGTTGGTGAGAGTGTATTTCAGATTTTAGGTGGCACTGTAAACATTTCTTTGATACCAAAGTCTATTAGGAAGGTCCCACACCCATCAATCAAGTGTCAAGAGAAAGGATTTTTTTTCCCCTCTGGAAAACAGATATTATCACAGGAGTGGTAAAGGACAGCATATACTGTGACATCAGAAATGTCCTATCAAATTCCAGTCTGTCCACTTACTAGATGAATAGTCTTATACCAACTGCTTAAGTTCAGTGGATATCATCTACTTCGCCTTAAAATTTAGACAATATCAGATATCATTAGGTTGCTGTGCAGTTTAAATGAAAGTACCTAATACACAAAGTCCTTATTAACTAGGTATTCACTGAAAATTAGTTCTTATATTTCTTTGATAAAAACTTGCGGGAAAGATAATGGGCTTCATTCACTACAAAAAAAGGCACGTGGAATGCTAGAATGATGCAGAGTTGAGAAGGACTTAGGAGTTCAAGAGAAGTATGACTTTGGGTAAAGTGTCATATAATATTAAAATTCATATAAGACTCATTTACCAGGCAGTACATTTCCTGGGGTCACAGAACTGATCAAAACTTACATGCTTTGCTGAACAGTGGAAAATTCAGAGGACACCAATCAAGCTTAGTTGTGATCTTACCTAGATATAGCTTTGTCCTTCATAAGACTTACTTCAGAGCTGCCAAGAAAAGACTTTTTGAAAGTTGGGTGACTGGTCCTCAAAGTTTACTGGTAGACTAAAAGCAAAGTTTGTACCAGGCCATCCTTGAATGTTAAAGAATGCTATTGATATCTAGTGGTGACTGGGGTCTGGGCAGGGAGTAGTTGCCATTTCATAAAGGAATCTAATTTCCTGCTCTGTATTTCTATGATAGATTCTAGATGGTGATTTGGATCACAAGTTTAATGAACCCCTCTTGTAAGAATTTGTAGTAAGTAGGAGGGTGGTTTTCATCACAGCTTAAGTGAAAAGGACAAAAGAACAAGATCTGAGGTTGTCATAGGAACCTCTTTCCCCTCAAGAGCCATCAACAGGATTAAATAATGACCATGGTGCATACTAGCAACGCTAAGGATCCTGATATAGGGTAAAGCACCAGATGGAAAAGAAATGTGTGGGAGTATGAGACAAGAGAAGAAAGAGAAAAGG
>JADRCD010032089.1:0-11620 GCA_019843815.1 Montemys delectorum
GGTTTGATTTGTTTTTGTTTGAGACAAGGACTCACTACATAGTCCTGGGTATCTCTTAGAACACCAGGCTGGCCTTGAACTCACAGAGATCTACCTCCTCTGCCTACTGAGTGGTGGAATTGAACCATATGCCACCACCTCTGGCTGTAATATATATTTTAAATAATTTGATAGCTATTAAAGCAGAGCTGAGCTGGATGTAATGGAGCATATTGGTAATTCCAGTACTTCACAGTGGAGGCTGGAGGATTAGGAATATCTGGTTAGACTGAAATAACCATTAAAATACTGTCTCAAAACAAAGAGCCAGCACCTAAGGTCATGATATTTATCACCTGGAAAGAGACATGACTGTACTCTTCAATGATCATACAAAACTGGAATGTGGGCTCCTTTTCCATTATATGAAAGGATGAGTAAATGAAGGTTGATGAAAACTGAATAATCAACTTTTGCTTTTTCCTTTCCACAGTTATTTACCGCTTAAACTTTTCATCATAAGCATTCATATGTTTTAAAAATGAAATAAAAGCATTGTGTCAAAGGAACACATTACAAAATTTCAAAAAAAAATTACCTGTATCAGAAAATGTGGCTCATTTACAGAATGGAATACTACTCAGCTATTAAGAACGAAGAAATTCTGAGTTTTGCAGGCAAATGGATGGAACTAGAAAATATCACCCTGAGTGAGGTAACTCAGACCCAAAAGAACATACAAGGTATGTACTCACGAATAAGTGGATATTGATTTTAAAAAATACAGAATACCCAAGATATAGTCCACAGAACTCACAAAGGTCAACAAGCTGAAGGGCCCAAGTGAGGACATCTCAATCACACTTGGGAAGGAGAAGAAAGCAATCACAAGTGGGGAAGGGGGAAGGATGGGGAAATGGATAGAGGGATGGTGGGGGAGAGTAGAGAGGAGAGGGGAACCTGATCTGGTAGTGGGTGAGGGAAAAGGGCTGAAGTTCTGAGGACCAGCAGAAAGAATGGAAACAGGCAACCTCAGGAGGTAGGGAATGGAAACAGGCAACCTCAGGAGGTAGGGAGTTGGGGGGACCCTCCAGAATGTACCAGAGACCTGGGAGGTGAGAGACTCTCAGGACTCAAAGGGAGGGACCTCAGATGAAGTAAATACCTGACAGTAGGGAGAGGGAACTTATAGAGCCCACCTCCTGCAGGAAGACAGGACATCAAGTGAGAAATAGGGTTGCCATCCCACAGTCATGACTCTGACCCATAATTGTTCCTGTCTGAAAGAATTACAGGGATGGAAATGGAGAGGAGCCTGAGGAAAAGAAGGTGCAGTGACAAGCCCAAAGTGGGATCCAGCTCAAGGGGAGGTCCCCAAGGCCTGACACTATTACTGAGACCTAGCATGAGACCCAACAAGCAGCTGAAAGAGTCAGATGCAGGTATTTGCACCCAACCAATGGACAGAAGCAGCTGACCCCTGTTGTTGAGTTAGGAAGGCTGAAAGAAGCGGAGGAGAAGGGCGACCCTGTAGGAGGACCAGCAGTCTCAATTAATCTGTACCACCGAGATCTCTCAGATACTAGACCACTAAACTGTCAGCTACAACAGCTGATATGAGGCCCCCAATACCCATACAGTAGAGGACTTCCAGGTCTGTGTTCAATCAGAGATGATACACCTAACCCTCAAGAGACTGGAGGCCCCAGGGAGTTTAGAGGTCAGTTGGGTGGGGGTGGGGGCATCCACTTGGAGACAGGGGGGTGGGTAGGAGGTGTGGGGTGTGGAGCAGTTGGAGGGTGGACGGGGGGGTGGGGGTGGGGGTGGGAAATGGAATATGAAGTGTAAAAAAAATAAATTAATTTAATAAAAAAGCTGAGAAACAGTATAGAAAAATTACCTGTATTTACACTATGTCAATATTGTTTCTTGTTTATTCATTTTTCTTTTTAGTCTTTATCAGTGTATTTCTAAAGACACATTTATGTGGCTGCAACTGAAAATTATATGCTATTTTCTCCTGTATTCAATTTAGTTTTCCATTTTAATTCATTTTTCTTTTACTTCTTTTTTATAAACTATGTAATTCCATCTGGTTGACATATCATAATTTAGGTAGCTATTTTCCTATTGGGCCAAATATTTCCAACACTATCAGTAAGAACTTGACTGCCACTCCTCTTCATTCTTTCCTCGGGACAGTGGCAGGAAACAGGGGGACACAGATCTGAAATATTTAGGACATTGAACTTGTGTCCTCGGAAAGAACAGCAAGTACTCTCAAGTACTAAGCTTCTCTCCAGCTTAATTTACATTTTGATTTACATTGGTAAATCTTTTCATGGTAAAAAAAAAAAAAGTAGTCTTAGAATGATTCCCAGGAACGATGCTTGCATTCGATCTCTGCCTTTGAGTAAAAAGTTCCTTCTTCAAGTCCACAGCTCATGGATAAGGTCAAAACCTTTACTTCTCTGTAATTTTATTTAGGACTTAGGAACAACCTCCCACTCATATCACTCTTCTGTTACAGAGCTTCAGCTTAAGCCAGGAAACTACCCGCCCATGCCATCTGAACCAAAATTACTATTGCTTTCCCTACACCTAGCTTCTGACATATGCCCTGTGCTGGCTACCTTTATATCAAGTCGACACAAACTAGAGTCATTAGAAAGGATGTGCAGGTCTGTTGGGCATTTTCTTAATTAGGGATTGATGACAGAGGGCCTATCACACTGTGGGTGTTACCATCCCTAATCCTTAGGTTTTATAAAAGCGAACAAGCTGCGGGAGCCATGAGGTACAAAGTCAGTAATCAGCATCCATCCATGGCTTCTATACCAGCTCCTGCCCCCAGGTTCCCGCCCTGTCAATGATGGACTACAGTGTAGAAGGATAAGCTGAATAACCTCCACATGCACAGCTTGCTTTTTGGTCATGGTGTTTCATCACAGCCATGGTAATTCTAAGAGGGCATGCAATACATTTCTAAAAATCTCTCCTTCTTCAGCTTATGTAGCTTTAGTCTCAGCTCCAGCTTTAGCTCTTTATCTGTTACTCTGTTTTCAACCCACTGCTTTGTCCCTGAATTTATGGTTCATTTGTTCTTTCTGCTTCCCACCTTCTGCTTTCTGGACTTAATAGACTTCAGATCAACTCCTCAGGTTTGGATCTAGCTGTTCGGCTTCAGGGTTACTTCAAAGATGTACCTCTTGTCAAAGAGTGCCAGCCTTCCTGATTCCTGAAAGATCAGGTGCTGAAATATATTTTCTTCACTTCTTCATAAATCAACCTTTTCTCCAAACAACACTTTCATTTGAATTTTATTCCTTTGCATTATCCGACCCTGGGGAATAATTTAGAATGTCAGGGTAACAATGACTGTTCTTCAATGAGTGTAGATTCACAGTCAAATCTAATAGATAATACTTTCAGGTTTCAGTACAAGATATAAAATCTAAATGTGAATTTTTATTGTAACTATAATTGCATAATTATAAAACAATAAAAATGGAATATGTTAATAGACATAACCAGTGCTTATAGTGTATCAGGGAAGAAATTATTCCAGACTGGTCACTTGTTTGTCCATATTAAAATTGACACTTTGGGTTGTGAGTGTAGCTCAACTCCCACAACTAATTCTTGGGGGGAGTCACATTTGTAGGGGGGTTTCAATACATACAAAGGCCAGAGATCAACTTGTGGCAGTTAGCTCTTTCCTTCCATCCTGTGGGTCCCAAAGATTGAACTCAGGTTGTCAGGCCTAGCAACAAGTGCCTTTCTTTACTCACTGAGCCATCTCAGCAATCCCATACTAACTCTTGAACATGCCTTTGTGGGCCAGCCACCCACACTGATTCGTTTCTAGTCTCTTGTTAGTTACCTTCATGTGCACAATATAAACTCTAGTTTATATTTTCTATTTTGGATGTCATTTCTTAATCAGTGGCTTTGAGGTATTTTCCTGGACTGAGCGTTTTATATGCATAAAATCTCTAACGATCGTCACAAGTGTTTGCTATGTTTGAGTATCATATAATTACCTATCCTTTCCCTATCTTTACAGATAAAGACTCCGTTGCCAAAAGAGATTAATTGACTGAGCATAGGGGATAGACTTAGCAATGGCTTTGGGATTTGAATGCAAATTCAATATCACTCTGTAGTTCATATTCTTAAATACATAGTTTTTATATTTACCACCATCTCTGAGACCTAAATTAAATGAGATTCTGTGCTGTACAGAGGACCCAGTTTTCCTTTGTTAATACTATAATTAGTAGCCCAGGAGGTCTGGTTTAACCCCCTGCTGGAAGAGTGTGATTGTGAACAGCAGACTGACATTTGCTTTTTTTTCTTCATTTTAGATTGTAACAATTTATATGTTCAGGTCTGAGAAAGCGAGTACTTGAGAAGGCTGCTAATTTTCTTCCATATACTTTGTCTCCAATTAGAACATACTGTCATCAAGTAAATGGTAGTAATTTCTTTATCGTCATATGGTTTCAACACATAGACATAATTTAGTGAAGGAAAAGAAAGGATTGTGTTTTTCACCTCAAATATGCTTTTCCAATACAACAGAACTCTTAAGACATCAGTGGTCCGCAGCCTATGAAGATGTTCCCTATAATGCTGAAAGGAGCCTGATATGGCTGTCTCCTGAGAGGCTCTGCCAGAACCTTACAAATACAGAGGCGGATGTTCACAGCCAACCATTGGACTGAGCACAGGGTCCCCAATGAAGAAGTTAGAGCAAGGACTGAAGGAGTTGAAGGGGTTTGCAACCCCATAGAAAGAACAACAATATCAACCAACCAGACCCCCCAGAACTCCCTGGGACTAAGCCACCAGCAAAGGAGTACACATGGCTCTAGCTGCATATGTAGCAGAGGATGGCCTTGTCATGCATCAATGACAGGAGAGGTCCTTGGTCCTATGAAGGCACAATAGATGCCCTAGTGTAGGGGAATCGAGGGTGGGGAGGTGGGAGTGGGTGGGTGAGTGGAGGAACACCCTCATAGAAGCAGAGGGAGAGGGGATGTGATAGGGTGTTTCCTGGAGTAAGGGAAAGAGGATAGCATTTGAAATGTAAATAAAGAAAATATCCAATAAAAAAGTTGAAATGACCTCTGTAGCTCAGTTTTATAATTTCTAAAATAGGATCATGACTTGTGGATCTGACACACATTCTAAATCTTATCTCTTTTTACTCACCTTCTTCTACTTAATACAAGCTCTTGTTTATATTTTCTATTTGGAATGCCATTTCTTAATCAGTGGCTTTAGGATATTTTCTTCAGCTCCAATAATCCTCCCTTTATCATAGTTATTGTAAGAATTCAATTTCTAAATACATGCAAAGTGAAAAGCATGTAATAAGGGTTAATAGTTCTTATTATAAAACACCATAATTATAAATGTATGGCAAATTTTTGAGATGATAGTTAAAGGAATACAGGCACCTAATTAGAAAAATAACCCATAAGTTCATGTTACTTTCTCATTTGTGGGAACAGACAGAATCTTCCCGTGTGGCCCCAAGCTAAGGAAAAGTTTTTTCCTCGCGAATTCCAGTTTTTGACAGTCACCACACAATACTAGAGCATCTCTAGACTCTGTGTTTGTGTACAGAGCTGTAAATGACCTAGTGGGCAGGATTCTATCAGCAAACACTGAACATTTGCCTGAACCATCTATGTGGCAGCATTGTCTTCAGCAATTCCACGACCCATGAACTGATCAACTCGACTCTTTAGCAAATGATACAAAAAGAAAGCTCTCCTTTTACATCACTACAAACCCAGCATTGCTTTATGTACCAATAACAATGCTTCCTATTTTTATGCTGCTATTGTTTTGTTTGTCTGTTTTGTAGAGCTGGAGATTGAATGCAGGACTTTGTGAATATTAGGCAAGCACTCTACCATTGAGCTATGCCCCCAGATTGCTACTGTGTTTTTATTTATGTTTTTTACAAAAACATATCTCAGCACATTTTCTTTAAAAAATTGAAGTTTCAAGACTTAACAATTAAATAAATGCTATCAAAATTCAGTATTTTCCAGTCAGAAGACACAGGGGGTTAAAATGAAGCTCCTCTGCTTTATTGCAGTTAAAAGAATACCCCTCTTGCAAATAACCTATTCAGAAATAATTGAAAGCACACCATTGTTCTTCAGTGGGGTATTGATGTATCTTTTCTAGTCACTGTTAAGCTTTATCATATTGGTGACAAATATAAAAACAAATACTCAAGCTTCATGAATGACTTCACATCTTTAAATTTTATATTAAGTGTTACATGAAAACCACAACCCAAACAGTCATAAATTAAGCTAGATATTCATATTTGAAATCTGTAAAGAGCCAGCCATATCTTCTGTTTAGTAGCAGCAGCAGGTTGAAGCAACAAATACTGCCTTTAATACAGAGTGAAATAAAGCGTTGTATGTCTCTCAACTGTCTGCCGGAGCCATAAATGTTGAAGGCACTTGAAGTATAACAAAGCTTCAGAAGCAGCAGTCAGCAGCAAATTGTTTTTTACGGCGTGCTTCCTACTTTAGGGCAGAGCAAAACAATCAGCTGCCATTTGCCATTAAGTACAGAGCTGCAATCATGAACAGTGTTCTATGTAGAATCTGCTGTAATAATCATTGCCCTGTAATTCCAAGTGCATTAAGATGAATACAGATTTGGAAAGACATGGCAGGTAACATTCACATCAGAGGCACAAGAGTTGTAGTGTGGCTTCTGAGTATGAGGCTGAAGATATCTCTGCAATTTTTTCCTTCATCATTGCTTAGTGATAGAATAAAAAGCATAAGATCTCACTATCAAAATGTATTAACTGCCACAGAAACCAACCAGTTAAATAATTATTAAATACATATACATTTGATTATATATATAATCTATATTTAATCTAGTGCTGGATTTATTATTAGCAAAATGCAGAGAAAATATTCTTGCCACAAAATATTTGCATTATGCTCACTTTGTCAGCACACATGCTAAGATAAAAATGATACACAGGAGGTTAGAATAACCTCTGCACAACAGCAAATGTTTGATGTGATAGAGACGCAAATTATCCTGATCAGATCATTACAGATTATACATATATTGAAATGACACACAGCATCACACAAATATGTACAAATACACCATGTCGAAAATAAAAAATATAAAAAAGCTTAAGTACCAAAAACTATATTGTTAGACATACAAATCATACGCATTAAATAAGGGCAAATAATAGATATATAGTTAAACTGTGATATAGGTTATATTAAATAATAGTAATTTGAACAACAGAAACAATTGATAGGATTTTAAGTTGGGCTGGCTGCAGTTTGAGCTAGCAAAGAAGTTGTAAGCAAAAACAACAGGATAGGCGAGTGTGAGAAGGAAGAATAACTAACAGAATTATTAATAAGCAAAAAGACCTCAAATTTGCTACATAATTCAAGGTAGTCATGAACTCTTGATCCTCCTGCCTCAGACTCTCAAGTTCTAGGATTACAGGTGTGCACCACTATAACCAGATATAGTAGTGGCTCTGGAAAATATATATATTAGGATTTGTCTTAGGGTTTTGTTACTATGAAGAGACATCATGACCAAGGCAACTCTTATAAAGGACAGCATTTTATTGGGGATAGCTTACAATTCAGAGATTCAGTTCATTATCATCATAGTGGGAGCATGGCAGCAACCAGGCAGACTTGTATGCTGAAGAAGGAGCTGAAAGTTCCTTATCTTGATCTGAAGGCAGCCAGGAAGAGACTGACTCTTCTACAGTGGGCAGACCTTGAGCAGTAGGAGCCCATGAAGGGAGCCTACACAGTGACACACTTCCTCCAACAAGGGCACACCTATTTCAATAAGGCCATACCTCCCAATAGTGCCACTTCCCATGGGGCAAGCATATTGAAACCACCACAGGTTCTCTGGAGGAACAAAGAGAGAAAGAACATTTATTAGAATGGCTTACAGGCTGTGATTTAGCTAACACAACAATGTCTGTCCACTAATGGAAGGTCCAAGAATCCAGTGGCTGTTCAGTCTACAAGGATGGATGTCTCTGCTGTCTTTATGATATGCCAGAATCCCAAAGAAGAATGCTATTATGCCAGTGAAGGAATGGACTTTGGAGCAAGAGTAAGAGCAAACAGAGGGCAAGTTTCTTTCTTCCATGTCCTTTATAGCCATCACAAGTCCACCCCTTGTCAACTTGACACACAGTCACATCTCCTTATGTTATACTCAATTTCCAAATGGGAGTAATAAGCACATAACTATACATAACATGATATAGCTATCCCTCATACAACAATAAATTATACATTTTAGACTAGTTGGCGATGCCCTTTGAGGGACATTGAGGGATATCTCAAACTTACATATGATAATTACTGATATTCTCTTAATTTATGTTACATTACATAATAAAGAAATCAAGGAAAGAGCATAAATATCTATAGGAACATATTCTTAACTAAATATGACACTTGTGTCAACTACAATCCTCATTCCTGCTGGCATTTATAATTACTTTCCTCCACTGCCCATTCTGTAATTCCTCCACTGTCAGAAAGCACCTCAGCAGGTCTTGGCCTTTTTCCTGGAGTACTGATCCATACCTTCATTCCTGAAGGATCTGTGCCATTTTTCATCCTGCCTAGATTGGGTTGTTGTAGTTTCCTGTTGACTTTAATCACTAGACATGGTAGCACCAAGAGACACCGTGAAGGATCTCCTGCACTCCAGATATAATTTTTCTTACCTCCATTGTGGAGAAGCAATCCAATTTCCTCTTGGTAATCTAGATAAATCATCCCTCCTAACACTGTTATTCCTTTCTGAACCTGTCAGCTTAAGGCCAAAGTGAACAGGTGGAAGTCTGCACTTCCAGCTCAATACAATATTTGTTGTGTCTCCTGGTAGGAGCACTCCAACCTCTGGGACCAAAACCTCTAAGCTGGCAGAACTTAAGGTCATGGGATCAAGAAGCAAACATTTTCCTAGTGAGCCAGTAGGGGTGATAGTGAATAGAACTATTCCCTTTTCCACTCCTTGATTCCAGATGCATGCAAGTTCACAACCAAGAATAACTATCATAATCAGAAACTGTCTTGCCATGTTATCCAAATAACTTTGGCCTGTGCTTAAGTGTGAAAGCCCCTAATGTGGAAGAGTGGAAAATAGATATAGAGAAATGAGGATTATGATAGGATATGGGTCTTGAAAGTCAAGCAGAGGGTATTTCCTTGGATGTACTAACAGATGATTGCTTGGGGGTTTGGAGAAAGCAAGTAAAAATTATTACCACAATAGCTGACCAGAGAAAAGGGAATCTGAGGGAGGCTGTAGTAGTCATTCCATTCAGTGGTAAGTGGTAAGGGCCTACCCTTAGTTAGCAATATCAGAAATGGGGAAAACTTGTGAGCTCAGCAGCATGCTAAGTTCTTTATACATGTAAACATACTTAAATTTCATAGCAATCATGAGATTAATACTGCTATCATTTCCATTTCACAGAAGAGGAGCTCAGGCATCAGAGCTAAGTGGGGGAGGGCATAGTAATTAGGTTATACATAATAGTTCTTATTTTTTCCCTGATGTAAACTCTTTACCACATCTCAAGTACATAGATGCCCCTTCCTAGGCCTCCTCCTGCCCATTTCTGAGCTCTAAGAAAATATAGATAACCAGGGAATTTAAAATTAATTATTTTTACTTTGGAATGCTTTTAGAATGTGAGAAACATACCAGAGCATTTTATAATTCAGTTCACTGTTGTTTGATTCAAAATTTTAATGTACTATATAATTATCTCAATTATGGATACATAATAGATGGGAACATCTCAATATAGAAATGATTCAGAGTTCATATATTTTTAAATGCTAACAAATACACTGAGATTTCAGAATTTAAAAATAGTACAATGTGTAGGGGTCCACAAAACCACCCTCAAGATCAAGGATTAGCTAGAAATATTCACAAGACTCAAAACATAGTTGTATTTATGGCTGACTTTTATAACAGCAAAACGATTGAGAAAAGTAATAGAGGGAAAAATTCACAGGGTGAAATATGAAGGAAAACAAGCACAAACGTCTCAGAATCTCCAAGTAGAGTTGTATAGACGTATGTGATTCCTGCAATACTGGATTATCACTATATATACCAAGTATCTATCAAAGCAGCCCATTCCTCAGTGGCAACATTTTCTCTTGGGAGCTGGTGATATAGATATTCACTGCCTATCATGTACCAGGACTCCTGTCTTCCAGAAAGGAAGCTAAGGTTTGGACATTTTAGGCACATTAAGCTAAGGTATTATGGAAATGTACCAGAAGTCTAAACTGCCAGATACAAGTGAAGGTACAACTCTATAAGCAATTCTTACTGAAAAAGCACAGTCTCAGGATGTGTTGTATTGCATTGAACTCTTGCCTGCAGATATGGCATGCTGGAACACCAGAGAATCTAAAACTATAAAATTGTGTCTCACATCCAATCTGTTTGATTCTGCCTCAGATACCTGTATAATTATAAGCATTTAATGGATTAAAAAAGTTTAATCAATAACTCTATGAAACCATGCAAATAAATTTATAATTGCTTTCTACCCCAGTTAACAACTTGTTTGGGCCAGACTTTGGTGGCGCACACCTTTAATCCCAGCACTTGGGAGGCTGAGGAAGGCAGATTTCTGAGTTCGAGGCCAGCCTGGTCTACAGAGTGAGTTCCAGGACAGCCAGGGCTATACAGAGAAACCCTGTCTTGAAAAACCAAAAACCAAAAAACAAAAACAAAACTTGTTTGGACACATGAGAATGTCTTTGACTAT
Source organism: Montemys delectorum (assembly GCA_019843815.1). NCBI lineage: Eukaryota > Metazoa > Chordata > Mammalia > Rodentia > Muridae > Montemys > Montemys delectorum. The sequence goes on from JADRCD010032089.1 coordinate 10,841, forward strand.
GGCCATTCTCTTTCTCTCTAATACTATAAAGGAGACTAGATTTCTCTGAAATAATAACCAAGATTTGTCTACATATGACATTCTACTAGATTTATTCTATAAAATTCTTTTGTAAATTTGATTGTGGAATGTGTGATGGAATTTGAGGCAAAGAAAAATACCTTTGGAGCCATTTTACACAAAAACAACACATTTGTCCTGGTGAGTATGTATTGTAGTGATGGGTGCTGTCAAGCTTCTGATAAATGATACAGATGAATAAATTCATATACTATCAGCTTTCTTCCACCTAGCTCATCATATCAATCTCTGAAAGACATTAACTATTAGGAACATTGCTGACATTACCTGTTGTTACCAAAGCCACCTAAGGAAGCTCTAACTATATATTAATATCTGTGTAATCCAGTGATTTAAATCATCATTGTAACTCAGATTTAAAACATTTCACCTGACAATATTTATCTAGTATACTCCCACTATAAGCCAAGCAAAGTGAGGCACTCATTCCCAAGTACAAGGCAGATACCATAGAAACAAGAAACTTGTGTCATTAAAAGTTCAAAATTGTTAGGGCTAGGGAAGACTTTCAAGGTTGGCTGTTTTGTTTAGAGAAGAGGCAGTTGTGTCTCAGGATGGTAAAGCAATGGTCCAAGGTCACAGAGGGTTGGAACTCGAAAGTAATCTTTTTTTTTTTTTTTTTGGCTCTTTTTTTTAATTTGCATCATTCACTGTATACTTTTTTTTTTAAACTTTTGTTGCATTATGATGAGAAAAGTT
>JADRCD010032106.1:0-24658 GCA_019843815.1 Montemys delectorum
AGCTAAGACTTCAAGCACTATATTGAATAGGTATGGAGAGCATGGACAACCTTGTCTTGTTCCTGATTTTAGTGGAACTGCTTTGAGTTTCTCTCAATTTATGTAGATGTTGGCTATGGACTTGAGGTAAACTGCTTTTAATATGTTGAGGCATGTCCTTACTTGTATCCCTAATCTTTCAGGAATTTTTATCAAGAAGGGGTCTTGGATTTTGTCAAAGGTGTTTTCTGCAGCTAATGAGATGATCATGTGGCTGTTTTTGTCTTTCAGTTTGTTTATATGATAAATTACATTTATTGATTTTGTTTCTTTCTTTTCTTTCTTTTTGTTTTTGTTTGTTTGTTGTGAGACAGGGTTTCTGTGTATAGCCCTGGCTGTCCTGGAACTCACTCTGTATAGACCAGGCTAGCCTCGGACTCAGAAATCCGCCTGCCTCTGCCTCCAAGTGCTGGGATTAAAGGTATGTACCACCACTGCCCATGTTTATTGATTTTCATATGCTGAACCATCCCTGTATCTCTGGGTTGAAGCCTACTTGATCATGGTAGATGATCTTTTTGATATGTCCTTGGGTTTGGTTTTCAAGTATTTTATTGTGATTTTTTTTTGCATCTGTGTTCATAAAGGAAATTGTTCTGTAATTCTTTCTTTTGTGGTTTTTTATGTAATTTGAGTAACTGGCCTAGTCAAACAGACTGGGCAGTGCTGCTTCTTTTTCTATTTTGTGGAATAATGTGACTATTAGCATTAACTCTTCTTTTCTTGGAGAATTCTTTGCTAAAACTATCTGTCCCTGACTTTTTTTGGGGGGGCGGGAGGGGGTGTGTGTGTGTGTCAGGAGACTTATTACTGCTTCTATTCAGTAGTCTTTTAAAATTGCTTACCTGTTCTTGATTTATCTTTGGTAATTAGTGTGTAGTGACAAAATTATCCATTTCTTTGAAATTTTCCAATTTGGTAGAGTACAATTTTTTAAAGCATGCCCTTATGATTTCTCTTGTTGGGGAAATTCTATGATTTTTGTTGAAAATATTCCTACTATTTTTAGATTTGTTCATTTCATAGTATCGATGATTTTTCTGGATGTTTTGTGCCAGCAGATGTTTTTGGTTTTGTTTTTTTAATGTTTGTTTGTTTGTTTGTTTTACATTTAACATTTTCTTTGACTGACGTATTCATGCCCAATTCTCTTCCATCTCTTGTATTCTGTTGGTAAGACTTGCCTCCGAGTTTCCTATTCAAGTTCTTAAGTTTTTCATTTCCCAATTTCTCTCAGTTTTTGTTTTCTGTATTATTATTATTTTTTTTTTACTTTTGAGTCTTCAATAGCTTTCTTAATTTCCTTCCATTGTGTGTTCGTTGTTTTTGTTTCTGTTTTGGATTTTTATAGATTTCTTTAAGGGATTGATTTATTTCCTTTCTAAGGACCTCTATAATATCTGTAAATGGGACTTTTAAGGTCTTTATCTTGTACTTCAGCTATGTTACAATTCCCAGGACCTACTTTTAGGGTTGCTGGACTATAGTGGAGATTATTATTCTGTTTTTACTCTGGCATCTAGGCATCTGTGCTTGGGATGATACTAATTCTAGGTGCTGATATCTGGATTTGTCTTTGTCGGGTAGATGTGTCGTTCCTAGGTTTTTGTTACCCTCTCTTGTTCTTAGGAGAGTGAGGTGGCTATGTGTTGCCTGGTAGGAGATCTTTCTGGGATCCTGACAGGTGTGGCTGCCGGTGGTTCTAGGTAAAAATGTGTTTCTAGATATTGGAATCTGGCACTTAGGAATGGGCTAGAAGGCTGGGAGTCTGAGGGGAATCCACCAGAGGAAGAAAAACAGGGTTTTTTCACAAGAATCTGCTCCATCTCCTGGGAATGAGAGACCAGAGTAAGACCAGGCCACAGCAGAAGGTCTACTACAGAGCTGGGGATGAGAGTGGGGTATTGGATTTGGAGAAGACAGAGAGGTGAAGATTTGCAGTTAGCCTAGCTGCTTTCCTGGATGGAGTTTTGCTCAAGGTTTTCTTTTCATTCTTCCTCTCCATTTCCTCCTTTCTTTCTATTTCTTTCTTTTCTTCATTTCTTTTTTCTTTAGTGAGTTTTAAAATATTGTATTTATTCTCTCTCTGTCTGTCTGTCTGTCTGTCTCTCTCTCTCTCTCTCTCTCTCTCTCTCTCTCTCTCTCTGTGTGTGTGTGTGTGTGTGTGTGTGTGTGTGTGTGTGTGTACTCATGTATGCCTGTCTAGATCAGAAGACAATTTGTGGGGGTTGATTTTCTCCCTCCACCATGTATATCCCAAGGAACCAGCTTAGATCATAGACTTGGCAACAAGTGACTCTACCCACTGAGCTGTCTCACCAGCCTATCTTTATTTACTGTTCATCTTTATTTCTGTTCCATTTGCTTTCTTCCTATTTGTTTTATTCCATTTTGTAGCTTTTCATTCATCTATATTTTACTCTTTCTAATTCCTTAGTCCTTATTGTATCTTTTTATTAAACTTTTTAATTTAATATTTATTTCCTTCCTGCCTTAGCTGCTAAGGATGTGAGGATGAATAAGGCATCTTTAAAATAGTGGAAAAGAGAAATAAGTGTATAGATCAAGTTCATGATGACACTATCTGCCACGAACTATAGTAATGCACAGGGATCTGTGACAAAGTTTTCCCAACTTACAGATTAAACGATTTCTAGGAAAGAAGACATCAGGACTGAGACTGTGGTCTCAGACTGATCTTTTAAGAGTGAATAGCTATTTCTAGACAGTGGAATGAGACAGAGGTGAAAAGATTACTACAAACGTCAAGAAACAAAACCTTGACTAGAGAAGTTTGGCTCAAATGAATTGTTTCCCTACTTGATATGGTATGGTAAAAGATATACACATTGAGAAATTTTAATTGTAACAATAACTTGAAGTGTTAAGACTATGAAGCTCTAAATTAAGAATGTTGGACAGAAGATGGTTGAAAACTTATGCAAGGTTATATGACCCTTCCAGAATATCTTCTACTTGTTTCCATAGCATCAAGTGGCCATCCTACTTTGTTTTCAATACCAGGCCCTTACCCACAGCATAAATTTTGTTTTTCTACTTTTAACCTACATATTTATGTGGTTGCATGCCACATCACTCACATGGCATGGAAGAGGATAAATCTGTGGAGTTGGCTTTCTCCTTCTCTCATGTGAGGTCTACAAGCAAACTCAGGCTGTCAGGCTTGGCAGCAAGTGCCAAGCCCTTTTAAGCCACCTTACTGGCTTGGCTTTTGGGCAGTGCTCATAAATTGCTCTATTTGCTGATGCATTTGGTCACTAAACCCTTATTAATTGAACCCCTTCTACAGTCAAGATTGTGATAGTAGAGTAAATCGAACTTAAACAAATATTTTTGTGTATGTGAATTTCTGTAGTTGAAGACACAATTCTGCCATATAGCTGTGTTGAAACTATCTATGTATCCTAGACCTGCTTTGAGCTTATGATCAGTTCTGTTGTCTCTGCATCCCAAGTTTTAGGATTGCAGGCATGTACCATCAAACCTGCCATAGATTTTCCATAGAAAACCTGCTTAAGGTTTTCTCTCATATTATTCATAATATACATAAATACCTTCAGATCATGATACAGGTCAGAAAACAAAAGGCAGTGCTGTGATAAAATGACAATGACATTGTTTTAGAAGTGTTCAAGAGAATTATTCTCTGAAAAAAAATGTGACATATAAGCTGAACCCTAAATAGTGAGGAAAAGAGATAATGTAATTATTTCTGATCAGAGAGTCTTAAGCAATTGCAAATATCCTGAAGTGAGAACAAACAGCTTATTCAAGAGTCAGTAAAAAGGCATTTTGGTTAAGCATGGTGGTGCACACCTGTAGCCCTAGAAATATGGAGACTGAGACAGGAGTATCACAAATTTGAGCCCCGCTTATGGTACATAATGACTTTAAGGTCAGATTTGACTATATAAGGTGACTGGAGAGAGAGAAAGAGGAGGGAAAGAGTTTACGTGCAGTAGACTAAGGGATGTTTGATATGATATAAGATTGTAGATTCTCTCTTCAGTGTCTTGTAATCTGTTGGCTAGACTTCTGAGGTTTCTGTCTGCTATTGTAAAATTTCCATTTCCAGTTTATTTCAGTTTGAGTTTTATTTTTTTTCCTCCTGCCTCTGCCTCCTTCAGCAAATCCTATCGGCATGCGCTACCACAACTGGCTTGAGTTTTCTTTAGTTATAATATTTCTTTGTTAAATTCTATTACTATTTCTTATATTGCTTTCAACTCTCCTCTGTGGCCTTCATTAAATGATTCATTCATATCTTCTTAAGGTCCTTGAACACATTCATATTTGGTTTTTGTAGTCTTTGTCTTGTGCTTCAGCTATATTATATTTCTCAGGGTCTACTACAACAAGGTTATTACTACAATATGCTACTACTACAATATGCTAAAAGGTCTACAATATGCTTCTAGCATATTATTGTCTTGGTTGTTCATGTTGCAATTTTGTGCTGAGATTGAGACATCTAGAGTTATGATGTTTGAGATGTTTCTTAGAGTCAATATCTGGTCTTGTTTTTGTTGGGTGGGTGTTCCTTGTCTTTGGTTGATGTTGGCCTCTCTGGGTCCTAGACAAGTGGTATGGCAGTGGGGTCCCTGGAAAAGAGTGTGTCTGTGGGTCAGTGGTTGACACAAAGTATGGTCTAGAAGGAACAACTCAGAGGGTTGCTGGATTTGTAACAAAGGGTGTAGCTCCATGAGAATAGAGTGAAAGATTGATTTTTAAGGAAGTAATGATAGGATTTTCTCGGAATAGATACAGAGAATGATGAAAATCGAAGATGTAGGAAGTAGATATGGAAAGAAACAAGAGAACCCTTTCTTTCATGTTCTCATGAACTAGTGTAAGTCACTAATTTTAAAGACAGAACACTTTTACCATGACATTTGTGTATGGAACACACAATAATGCAGAGTCCAAGAGTATAGTGTCAGTGAAGTCCCAAACCATTAGGAAAAGGGTTTCTAAAAGAGACAACCTAACAGTTGGGTCTTGGAGAATGAGTGGGCTCTCAAAGAGTTTGAGAGATGGAAGTAGATATAAATTTCAAAAAGGAGTAAAACATGAATGAAAAATGCAAAGTAGGAATGATATTTACTTGGCAAAATAATTGATTGTAGAAAATACGTCTAGATCTATAGTCTAGGGACAGTTAATTCATAAGAGGCTTTGCGAGTGATGAAATATTTGTTGTGGTAGGGTACACAGTGGGCAGCAAGCTAAGGTGACAATGAAAATAATAATAAATCCATTTGATTGACATAATCTGAGGTGAAGTCTATGACACAGAAACCTGTGGCTAAAGATAGGTCCACAAATCTCTATCTATATCACAGATATCCAAGATAGATGCCTGAACATTTCATAGTGGGAAATATAGGATGATACCTTTCAAAGATCTGCTAGGTGAGGTGGGTGTGGTGACACACACCTTTAATCTCAGTGCTCAGGAGGCAGCAGCAGGTTGATCTCTGTGAGTTTGAGGCTAACCTGGTTTACAGAGCTAGTTCCAGGACAGCTAGGGCTACACAGAGAAACCCTGTCTCAGAGAGAGAGACGGATACATATATCTATATATCTATTTATATATATATGTTTATATATATATTTATATATAGCTATAGATATGTGGAGAGAGAGAGAGAGAGAGAGAGAGAGAGAGAGAGAGAGAGAGAGAGATCATGTAAGCATTTATGTGATCAGTTTCCTTCAAATATCTATTTAAGTCTGTATGGTTTGTTTGTTATTAGTGTTTTGGAATATTTGGTAAGAAAAGAGAGGTCAATGCTTTGTATCAAGTAATAATTATTAAGCTGTAATGTTTAGTTTTACTTACTGAACATTTATTATGTATATAAATGAATATATATATATGTATATATAATTGTATTTCTTTCTGGATTAATTACTATAGGCCATGTGTTTGTATATGGCATGTATGTGTGATTGTGGTTGTATGTATGGTATGACACACATGGAAATCCGAGTACACCTTTTTTTATTAGATATTTTCTTTATTTACATTTCAAATGTTATACCCTTTCCTGGTTTCCCCTCTGGAAAAAAAAAACCCTGTTCCCTTCCCCTTCCCCATGCTCACCCACCCACCATCTCCCACTTCCTAGCCCTGGTATTCCCCTACACTCGGGCATAGAACCTTTACAGGACCAAGTACAACTTTTAGGAGTGGAGTCTCTCTCCTGTGAACTGTGAACTGTGGGTCCAAGGATTAAATTCAGTTTGCCAGACTCCAGGGGCAAAAACCTTGACTTGATAACCAGTCTTGCCAACCATATTATATTTGTTTGTAAAACAGCTGAATGAACTAAGCAGCATCACTCTTAATTTACTGAAGATGGAATTAAAACATTCAGAGAATTAGAAACCCTTCCAAGCTTGGCTAATAAGTAACAACTAGGGTTACCTGCCATCTCAGAATAGAGGTTTCTAAGGATTTGGCAAGCATGGAAGAGTTCCTCATTCTCCTGTATAACTTTAATAACATTTGAAATGTAAATAAAGAAAATATCTAATAAAAAATCTTTAATTTTTTTAACTCTGTAGCTTTGGAATTGGACTTCTGTGCTCATTATTCTCAATAAGCTTTTAATACAGTTTAATGTATATAAGAGTGTTTTCACAGACAACCTCTGCAGTGTGGCTAGGAAAAAGGAAGTAATGCCCTAATGCTTCTGATGGGAATTCACACTCAGATTTTGCTCTCTGATCATCTTTTAGGGATATTTGAAATCTACTGCCAAGCAGGCAGCCACCGAGAAGAAGGGATGCGAGCAATTTATAATGTCTCTCAGTGTTCTAGTCATCAAGACAGCCCACGCCAACACTACCAAGCTTCAAGAGTCTACTATATCATGGCAGAAGAGGTCGAGTGGGATTATTGCCCTGATAGAAGCTGGGAACTGGAATGGCATAACACATCTGAGAAGGACAGGTAAGGCTTCAGAAAAGGAGTGATTACAGCTTATAAAAGCATTTCATGGGTGAATTTACGAAAACTAAAAGTAGGAGGCATTTTTATAATTTCACTGAGTATGATGAGAACTGAGATCAGAATGGAGGGATCCTGAATTCCAGTACTTTGCTTCTTCTATATTCATTATCATTGAGCTGAAGAAAAAGACTTTGCTTCATTCTTGCCCTCTTAGCCTTGCTTCCCTTCTAATTAGCTAAAACTTACCTGCACTAGGATTTAAAGTTCATAGCGATTTATTCAAGCAATGAAATGTCTCAAGGTCATTTATTAAGGTACAGACTAAGCTGTGAAACAGAAAACGTCCAAAACAGAGTAATATAAATAAGATACAATTTTATCTGTTATTTACATATGAACAATCCAGTTCTGGCAAGTGAACTGTGCTGCCCTCAATTCCTACTTTCATCTCTGGGATCAAGATGATGATTTTAGTTATGGCTAGCCTCAGCTTTCAAGTTATGGTCAGCGACATTGCCTGTAAGGATAGACTTGGAAGTTGTATATATCATTTTTTCTCATGTCCTATCTCCTAAGCTTTTCATGTAATTGTATGAAACTATAAATAAACACAGACAATGTAACATCTATGTGAACAGCCACATGTCCCAATAAAACCTAGGTGATTCTATTACTAAAAAGAGAGAGAAGAAAACACAAACTGAGGTATTATTAATATTATTGGTGTATTCTTAAATTTGATATTATTAAAACTATTATTAGTAGTAATAGTTTTCTTTAGTTTGTGATACTTTGACTGTGTTTTGTCAATTCTCTTGACCTTTATAAGTTGATTGTTTAGGTTGAAGTTTACATGAAGATGTGAACTTCCTGTGTGAGTTAAGAAATGTGCATTTCTTTTTGTCAGCCTTGATTTCATCTATCATGCATTGCTGAAAGTACATTACTAGAGAATAAGGAAGGGTAGGAACAGCAGGCTTCATTCTGTGTCCTGTCTTCCCTTCTGCACGACACTGTCTCTGTACATAATCCTTTCAACTCTGGACTAGTGATTGTACTTCTGAGACCCACCTATTGGAATGTTTACTGTCAACTGTTAAGTATCCTATAATGAGAAATCTGTAAGTTTCTATATCTTCCCATTTTTGATCTCCAATGGCAACTATTGATGCTCAACTTTGTGCCTCATCTTTTTGTTAATATAATTTCAAATCTAAAGATATTAAGGCTGGAATCAAAGTCCCAGGTTTCTAATTCTTAGATAAGTTATACTGGAAATATACTGCAAATTCCTATCTGGAAGATGGAAATAATATACACAGGTTCAGAAACCTACTATTTTCAATTATGGTAATATAATTTGACATTATAATGAATAGATCTACATTCCTTTTCATATTGGACATGAGAATATTTCTAACTTAATTTCCCTACATCTGAAAATAAAGGTTGAAGGTCAGATGCTAATTACAGTCTTTGGATTCCTCTAGCTATGGCCATGTTTTCCTGAGCAACAAAGATGGGCTCCTGGGTTCCAAATATAAGAAAGCTGTATTCAGGGAATACACTGATGGTACTTTCAGAATACCTCAGCCAAGGTCTGGACCAGAGGAGCACTTGGGAATCCTGGGTAAGGGAAGTCTACTTATATCCTAGCATCTAAAGATATCAGGGAGGTTTCCCTATCCCTAATTCTCAAATTTTTTATGTGACATATTAAGAGTGTGGCCCTATTTTATAAAATGGCCATGAATATAAATACTGAAGGAAAACAAGGAAATATGAATTCTGCTGTAACATGGAGCAAAAATGTTTCAATTTTCTATATCTTTGAGACTTGGTTCCTCTGAAAGTAGTAGATTTTATGACTCCAGAGGCAGGAGAATTTATGAATTTATTTGTTCTTTTCCAATAAATAAAAACAAAATGATAAACAGAACTACTATTACTCCCATACGTTAATTTAATCAAGGCTATGTGGTGCTTTTGTACAATCATTTTTTTCCGTCTTAGACAAGATAGGAACCATTTACCTCTGAAGAGATTACAGCTATTCTGTGGCTAAATATGGCAAAATTTCAGTCCTTACTATCAACTAGACTGCAAAATTCAGATTCTCTAGAGCCTTTGGTTATTATGTAGAGAAAAATAGTGTGAGAAAATTGGAGATAATAGGAAGCCTATTTCTGTTCTTGAAGTACCCTCATGCTGTGGGAAGCAATACCAATTTTAAGACTTCTGAATTTGAAAATGGTACTAGGTATGTTTTTTTTTTTTAGTCTTGGGAAGATCAACTCCCATTTCACTCCCCTACTAATGAACCTTGTGCTTCTTTTGTATATATCTGTCAGGTCCACTTATCAGAGGAGAGGTTGGTGATATCTTGACTGTGGTGTTCAAGAATAATGCCAGTCGACCATATTCTATACATGCCCATGGAGTTCTAGAATCTAATACTGGCGGGCCACAGGCTGCTGAGCCTGGTAAGTTGGAACCCTTAATAGACAGGCAAAGACTTTGCAGTCCTTTTACTTGAGTCTTCTGGTTTATTCCTTTAAACACATTACATTCTTGGGCTGGGCAGGTAGCTTAATGAAAGGTAGAGGCAATTAACTGGTGAATTGGAGTTCTAGGAAGGTTTTCTTTTGTATTTTCAATAGCTACTTTATTTCAGTTAATAATCTGTCATGTACAAGATAATCTCCTTTTGTTGTTTTCCAAATTCCTTAAAGTGTAAATTAGGTTGTGTATGTGTACTAATATGTAACTTTTGATTACTATAAGGAAATACCAGAGATAGTCTACTTTACAAATAAGAGGGATTTATTTGGCTCACAATTCTGTAAGTATAAGATCTGAGAACCTCAGTCAGCAATGACCTTGAATTTTGAGACAGTACAAACCATCACTTGATGAGACAGAAAATGAATGTGTGCATGCTTGTCTAGTCTCCTCATAAAGCTTCTCCCAGTGTTCTAACCTAATAACTTCTCCCAAGATCACGTCTCTAAATGCTGTAGCTGGATTAAATTTGTACCATTTTACTACTTTACAATAGGATGCAAATTTCAACACCTGAAGTGTTATGTGATAGTCAAACCATACCTGAACTAAACCTTTATATCTTTCTCCCATTTAATGTTGGTATCTATGGCTGTTAATTTGTTATTTGTAGCATCTCATTAAGGTTATTTTTTTCATTGCAGGAAGTTCTTTAGTTTATAGGTTTTAAAATTTTCTTCATTATTTTTTAAATTCTTGTTATGTTTATATATTACATATAACACAGTATTTTATAAAGACAATGTCATGTAAGTATATACTGTACATTGCGTATATTTCCCTGCCTATATTCCCTCACTCTTATATCTTATCCTTCCATTAATTTGTTCTTTAGGACAGTTTTACTTATACTTTTAGGTCATATATACATATATGATTTTATGTATCTCAATAAAATTCTAAGTATGATTAAATGGATGAAAGTGTATGATATTTGTGTTTTTGACTTAATTTGATTAAAATGATTTTCTCCAGTTTCATGCATTTTCCTGAAAAAATTACACAACCTTATCCTTGTTTATGGCTGAAAAGGATTGCTTGTTTGTATATGCCACATTTTGTTTCTCTGTCCTTCAGTTGGAAACAGGTTAGTTCCATAACTTTGCTACTGAGAATAATGCTGTGATAAAACATTGATGCGCAAGGATATTTGTGGTATGTTGACTTGGAGTTGTTTCAGTAAATACCCAGGAGAGATTGTCTTGACAAATCCCATAATGATTTCCATAATGACCAGACAGACATATGCTACCAGAAGTGTGTAAGGGTTCCTTTTCTGTTTTCTTAATGACTGCTTTTTGGGACTGGGATGAGATAGAATCTCAATGTAGTTATAATTTCTGTGTCTTTAATCAGTTATGAGTTTGAATAGTTTTTATATGATTATTAGCTCTTTGTATTGCAGATGAGAACTGTTTACTAATTCACTATTAATTGAATTATTTGATATCTTACAGTTTACTTTTCTAGTCTTTTTTATATTCTAGATAGTAGTCTTGCCAGATATTCAACTCACAGATTTTCTTCCATTCTATACTCTGTCTTTTCACTCATTTAACTGGAAACTGTGCAGTGCTTCTGAATTGTAGGAGGTTTTATTTGCCATTTGTCAGCATCATTTACTGAGCAAAGGTAATCTAATTTTGGAAAGTCCTTTCATATACCTATGCCTTGAGATGTTTTCTGTGCTATTCTGGATTAACAGACCCACCAGTTCAGGGTTAAGTCTTAGGTTAATTTGGGGTGAATGCAAGATGAAAGGGATATAATTTCATTCTTCTGCATACAGCTATCCAGTTTCACTAGCAACCTTTTTTGAAGAGGTTTCTCTAAAATGTATATTTTTGAAATTAATGTCAGATATCTGGTGGTTATTGCTACATGGGTTTATAGCTGGGTTCTCTAGTCTATGGATTTGTCTTTCTGCTATCTGCTAGCACCATGTTATTTTCTATCTCTGCCTGTGCAGTTTAACATGAAACCAAGGATTATTCTTTGTGTTCAAGATTGCTTTGGCTATCCAAGGTATTTATTTTTCATGTTTTGTGTGTATGCTTTCACATGAATTTAAAAATTATTTCTAATTATGTGAAGTATACCATTGGAATTCTATGGAGATCACATTGTATCTGTAGATTACCCTGAGTACTGTAACCAGTTGCACAATATTAATCTTTCCATAACAATGGAAAGTATTTTCATCTCATAGTGTCTTGCTTTAACTATTTCTTTAGTGTTATAAAATTTTTAACATGGAGGTTTTTCACTTCTTCATTTGATTCTTGTTTGTCTGTTTGTTTGTTTTGTTAGAAAGAAAGCCTTACTATGTAGCCCTTGGTGGCCTGGATCTTAGCATGTAAATCAAGTTGGCTTCAAACTTACAGAAATGCATCTACTTTTGTTTTTTCAGTGATGGGAGTCAGGTATGGTGCCAGAGCATCAGAAACTTTATCTTCAAGTAGGAGGCAGAGAGAGAGAGAGACAGAGAGACAGATAGACAGAGAGAGACAGAGAAAGCACTAACTGGGTGTGGCATAGGCTTTTACAAAGCCAGTTCCCACTGACTCAATTCTTTCAACAAGTCCACACTTCCTAAGCTTCTCAAATAGTTCCGTCAACAGGGGATCAAGTATTTGAATATATGAGGCTATGGGGTCCATTCTCCTTTTCATTAAAACCTATTATAGTAGGCTTCTACTTCCTATATTTAATATCCTTTACTATACTGAGATATGGTCCTTCTATTCCTAATCTCAGAACTTATATAATGCAAGAATGTTGTGCTTTTTCAAAAGTCTTTTTGTATCTATTCAAATGATCATATAATTTCTGTCCTTGAATCCATTCATGTGATGATATATATGAACACTATATGTGATCATTTGATGCATTTGTGAAATCAGCATTTTACTGAGAATAGTTTTAAAGATTTGTTTTTATTTATAGTTAAGTATATCTCTCTGCATCTCTATCTCAGTCTCTCTGACTTGTCTCCTCCCTGTTTGTGCCATGTGTATGCAGGTAATGACAGATTCCAGAAGAGGCTGTAGGAAATTACAAGTGGGGATAGTCAAGTGACTCAGTATTATTCTGCTGTGGCTGATCTGTGACTTTATATTATTTAAGTTTGTTTTATAGTATTGAGTGCACGAGTGTTCTTTGTGTATGTATTTACGATTGTTTTGTTGTTCGGATGTTCCCTTAACCAGTATGAATTAACTTTCTTCTAACTAATGGGGTTTTTTTGTTGTTGTTTCACATGGTTACATGATACATTCCTAAGTGGCCCAGTAATGTGTATACCAGAGCCTCAAAGTCACAGGGATCTTGCCTGCATCTCCCTCAACAGTATTGGGATTTAATGTGTGTGGCACCAAACCCAGCCTGGCTAGTTTTAATATGAGTTCTACTTCATCATATATTCGATCAGTAACATTTTATTGTTTCCTAGTTTAATTCACTGTGAAACCTCTTTCCCATTCTTTTTCTTTAAGGTAATATATGTTTTTGATGAAGATGTGTTTTGTTTCTTAGAGATGACAAAGAAATAGACATTGTTTGTCTATCCCAGGATGCTACCCTGTGTCAATGTTTGTTTGGCTATTACCTTCTTGGGCAATATTTTTTCTATGAAAAAAAAAACATCTTCATAGAAAATTGCTTTAGCGTTTGCTCTTAACACTCTATTCCTGAGCTGTGAGAGACTTTGTTTCTTGGTGAGCTACCCTGTCTTTCTACTGGGCGATGGATATTTTGGGAGGAGTCTACTACTTTTTGTTTACCTCTGTAGGGCTGTGTATCATAGACTGCATTGTATATTTTCTTACTTTCTCATGCATCAATCACTCTATCATGTCTGGAGTTATATGATCTTTTGGTACTTGGAGAATTGATTCTTATACACACCTTCCATCTTCTTCCATTAGGCAGAACAATATTCAATGTTCTGACGCTTGATGTGGTTCACATGTATTTTAGCAATGAAGTACTTGCTTGCAGAATTATAACCAGGGATCATTTGGTAGGAAATTGAAGATTTTCATATTTTAGTGCATATGTGTGCATACATACATGCACACAACACACACAACATACACACACATGCTAAAATTGCTTCACTGATAGTCTATTCACTGATTGGGAAATTGAGGCCATTCATATTCAGAATTATTATTTCAATATATGTACTAATGTCTTTTATTTTGTTGATTTTATAGCTTGGGATGTTTTTCTAGTATCTGCTCTCTTATGTGTTATTCTATCATGGTTTATTCTTTCCTGTGTCCTCCTAAATGTGCACAGTGATTCCAAAGGTTTCTTTCTGTTGAGCTGGTTCGGTGGCCATGAATTCCCTTAATGTTTTGTTTGTCATGCAAAGTTTTTCTTTCTCCCCAGTCATGGCAGATTAGCTTTGGGTGTAATGGTCTAGATTAGCAGCTCTTGACTTTTATAACTTGAAATACATTATTCTAAACCCTGTTTGCTTTTAAATTTTCTTCATAAATCTGTAGTTTTGATGACACTGACTTTACATATGACAAGAGATTGTATGAATTTTCTTGGGGTGGCCCAAGGAAATATTTCAAATGATGCCAACAACAGATATTTCATTGTCTTAAGTTGATGGAAACTCGAGCTCTACATTAAGGAACTGAGAGATGACCTTGTTTTTTGTTTTGTTTTGTTTTTTGGTTTTTAGAAACAGTTTCTTGTGTAGCCTTGGCTGCCCTGGAACTTCCTCTGTAGATCACAGTGATCTGCCCACCTCTGCCCCCCAAGTGCTAGAATTTAAGGCATGTGCCACCACTTGTTTTCTTAAGGCTGTGATGGAAGGTTTTTTTTTTTTTCAGGCCTCAGTCCTTTTGGATTGTAAATAGCTGTATTTTCCTTGTTTTCTAAGTTTTGTTGTATTAAAGACCATGAACAAAACCAACTTGGAAGTAGAAGGGATTGTTTGATCTTAGAACTCTCAGGTCACTGAGGAAAATCAGGGCAGCAATCTCAGGGCAAGAACTGATGTAGAGACCATAGAGAACATTGCTTATTGGCTTGCTCATCTTGATTTTCTTACACCATCCAGGACCACCTACCTACCAAGTGGATAAAGCTTCAAATTGCTCAACTATGGGATCCTATAAAATAAAATATAAGTTACATATTTTCTTACTCCAAGAGGGAAGAACAAGGGCACAGTCATGATCAGACCAAAACAGAACCAAAATACAACATTGTGAACAGTTCAGTGATTGATGTCTGGGACAGGATCACAATCTTTTGGGCTCCTAAAGGTCTATGATGTTCCACTCATCCAGCTCTGCCATTTGCAGCATAATCAACTTTTCTCTTAAATTCAGCCCAGCTCTACTTCACAGTTGCTGCTATCCTTGGTGGCCATCCCATAGTACTGGTATCTCATTCTTGGTTCTGCACTGTAACTGAGGATGAATCTTCACTATTGGCCTCTCCTGACTTCTCCTCAGGAACTTTTATCCCTGACAATATTGACAACCCTAGCTGCTCTCCTTTACTCCTCTAGGCCTTCAAAATCAGTACCACCTAACTCTTACACATTACCAATTTCAGCTGCCAGCATGAATACAGCTGTGGTCACCCTGGATCACATCTTCTGTGTTTTGATCCTGAGGAGATATTCCCAGAAGATTTCTCCTAAATGATGCTGGTCTCTTCTTAACCACAGCTTATTTCTCAGCCTCAGGGAACCAGCATCAATTGTCTCAGTAAAGCAAATGTTTGATTTCAGTAGTGCTAGTCTCTTGTTAATCACAGCTGACTTGTCAGGTCCAGTTGACCAGAATCAAGGATTCTTAATATAAAATATCCCACAAATAGTCCTGGTAGAGTCTTTGTTTCCTTCTGAAACTGAACAAGCCAATCTTCCATCATCTGCATCTCTTTCAGCATTTCTATCATTCAAGCTCCCGCAAGCCCAATGAAGCTTTGATCACTCAGTCATTAGTGTTCCTAGCTCAAAGTTCCAACATCCATCTATAATCCTCTTCAAAATAGTATGGTCAGATCTATCACAGCAATATCCCATGAACCTTATACCAATCTCTGTTTTAGGTTTCTAGTGCTTTAATAAAGTCCAATGCCAAATCAACTTGGGAAGGAAAGGGTTTCTTTAAGCTTACAGTTCCATATCACAGTTCATCACCAAAGGAAGTCAGGGTAGGAATTTAAGCAAGTTAAGAACCTAGAGGCAGCAACTAAAGTAGAGACCTTGGAGGAAGGCTGCTTACTAACTTTCTTCTCATGGCTTGCTTAGCCTGTTTTCTTATAGAACCCAGAACCACCTGCCCAGAAGTGGGGCAACTCACAATGAGTTGGCTATCCCACATTAATCCTTAGTTAAGAAGGCCCTGTAGACTTGTCTATACTAATGGGAGCAGTTTCTTAACTGATGTTCCTTTTCACAGATAACTCTAGCTTGTATCAGACAGACAAAAACAAACCAACAAACAACCAAAGCATTCTACCTTCAAATCATTTTCTTTTTATGTGTGTCTCTGCACTTAAAGTTCTCATTGTAAGGATTGTGGGTAATGGAGACCTGTCCTACTAACCTCATTTAAAACTGATTTCCTTCTTTCTAATTTGACCATGTTTCTAAATGAGGTCAGATTCTGAGCTAATAGGGGTGAAGACTTCAATATATAATATTTTGAAAGGGACACATTTGAACCAATAACAGAGAGAGGGTGAAATAGTGAAAAGGAAGTGAGGAAAATGAGACAGTAAATGTTGGAAGAACTGTAAAATGCTTACTTGTAAAGGAAAGCCAGATTAGGCTTAGAAAACACCAGTTTGACACACAGAAAGAGTGGCAGAGATTAACTATGGAGCAGAGACTGAAGGAAGGACAAGCATATAGCTATCTCCTGAGAGGCTCTTACAATACCTGACTAATACAGATGCTCCCAGGGACCCAACCACCAATCAAGGACTATACAGGGTGGGACCGAATGTTCTGGCAGCATGTGTATAGTAGAGGACTGCAAATTTGATCATCAGTAGGAGGAAAGGACCTAGGCCTTGTGAAGGTTCTGTGCCCCAGTGTAGGGGAATGCCAGGGCCAATAAGTGGGAGAGGGTGGGGTGGCAGGCATGGGGAGGGGGGAGGCAAAAGAAGTTTGTTCTTGTTGTTTTTGTTTGCTTGTTTGTTTGTTTTTTGGAGGGGAACCTGGGAAAGGGAAAATTTACATGTAAATAAAGAAATTATCTAAAAATAAATAAATAAAGAAAGAAAGAAAACACCAGTTTGGAGGAACACACAGAAGCAAGGAGAGAATTGAATGTGATATATATGGGGAGATAGATGAGCAGAGAAGAGAAGTTAAAGATCCAGGTAGGAGGATGAATCTAAATCTGGCAATACATAAGAAGAAATGGTATTAAGAACTCCAATGAAAGAAGTAATCTTAAGTCATAAAAAGAAAACCTCTCCATCTGAGACTGGAGCAACTCATAGATGTGACTACAAATATGTTACTAGATTTGGTAATGAAAGTATAACAGATATAACAATATAACAACCTTCAGAGTGGTCATGTGAAAATTAATTTTGGTTCTCACTTTAATTGAACTGAAGAAGTTGTAGGGATTTGTGAAACCCTTCTTTAGGTGTGTCTGTGATAGCATTTCCGGAGAAAATTTATGGCAGGAAGATCTATTCTGCATGTAGACAGCAATATCTTATGTACTGCAGTTCTGAGTAAAGCACCAAATGTCTAGTTATTACCACTTTACTTCCTGACCGCTATATTGGGAGCTGCTTGCTTTATTATTCCCTGCCCATCATGATGTACTGAAACCATGACTCAAGATAAACATCTCTTCCTTTAAGTTGTTTATATTAGATATTTTGTCACAGGGGCAAGAACAGTTACTAATCCAGACAGTAAGAGCAGAATTCTAGAGTTAGGCTTGATAAGTTCAAATTTCAGTCTGGTGTGTGACATTTGGAAAACTATTTTAACATCTGTCTGTGACCAACCTTCACTTCATATCTACAAAGGTTTCTTTTAGAAGAGTCAGTAACTCAGTGTGTTATAAGTGCTATACAAGTATTCAGCAATTCCATTATCTGACTTAAAATGAGACTTTGGGAGTGAGGTTCAGAACAGGTCAGACTTGAAGTACGTGGTAAAAGTTTGGAGTTGTTCACCAAGGAGAACAGGATATGGAGCTGCAAAATTAAATAGCACTGGGTACATAGCTGAGACTGTGAATACATTTTTAAAAGCTGCAGTATGCTCTTACTTGTCACCAATGGCCTGCCTTGCGATGAGCACTCCCACCGCTGCTTTACAGAAATGCTTCAACTACCCACAGTCCTTAGCCAGGTGAGACCACTGTTCTGGGCACTGGATCCTCATCTCACTGGGGCCTATGTCAACGATGTAAAATTTGGTGTGGCCACTCAAGCCTTAATGCTTCAAGGTGTAGACCTTATAGCAGGTGCTATAGCTGTTACAATGGAGCTAAGGGGAAGTACTGTGATCATTGAACAGAGGTGGGGAAGTCCCAAATTAACAAAAGATAGGGGTACTGTTGCAAAACTGGTGCAAAGTAAATTGATTTAAAGGATAAATACAAACTTGTCTTGGCTCAATTTGTTCAAGATTTTGTCAATAACACAAACAAAGAGGCTGGGGATGGCATCATCTCTATTACTGTTCTGGTACTGTCTATTGCCAAGGAGGGCTTTTAGAATGTCAGTAAAGGGGCTAATCCAGTGGCAATCCAGAGAAGTATGATGTTGGCTGTTGATGCTGTAATTGCTGAACTTAAAATACAATCTAAATCTGTAACAACTCCTGAAGAAATTGTTTGTATTGCTACAATTTCTGCAAATGGGAACAAAGACATTGGAAACATCATTTCTGATGCAACTAAAAAGGTTGGAAGAAAAGGTATCATCACAGTGAAGGATGGAAAAACCGTGAGTGATGAATTAGAAGTTATTGAAAGCATGAAGTTTGATAGAGGATATATTTCCCCATAGTTTATTAACACATCAAAAGGTCAAAATGTGAATTCCAAGATACCAATGTTCTGTTGAGTGAAAACAAAGTGTCCAGCCCATTGTACCTACTCTTGAAATTGCCAATGCTTATCAGAAGTCCTTGATTGCTGAAGATGTTGATGCAGAAACTGTAAGCACGCTGGTTTTGAACAGATTAAAAGTTGGTCTTCTGGTTAACAGTCAAAGCTCCAGGTTTTGGGGACAATAAGAAGAACCAGCTTAAAGATATGGCTATTGCTACTGTTGGTGCAGTGTTTGGAGAAGAGAGGTTGAATCTAAAACTTGAAGATGTTAAAGCTCATGACTTAGGAAAAGTTGGAGAGGTAATTGTCACCAAAGATGATGCCATGCTTTTGAAAGGAAAAGGTAACAAAGTTCAAATTGAAAAATGGATGCCAAAAATCACTGGGGAGTTATACATCACAACTAGTGATTATAAAAAAGAAAAGCTGAATGAGTGACTTGCTAAATTTTCAGATGGAGTAGCTGTGATGAACTTTGGAGGGACAAGTGATGTTGAAGTGAATGAGAAGAAAGACAGGGTTACTGATACTAAAAATGTACTAGAGCTGCAGTTAAAGAAGGCATTGTTCTAGTAGGGGACTGTGCTCCATTTTAGTGCATGCCAACCTTGGATTTATTAAAACCAGCTAATGAAGATCAGAAAATACATATAGAAATTATTAAAAGAGCACTCAAAATGGCAATTGCTAAGAATACAGGTGTTAAAAGATCTTTGATAGTTGAGAATAGTCTGCAAAGTTCCTCAGCTGTTGGTTATGGTGCTATACCGAGATTTTGTCAGCATGGTGGTAAAGGGAATCAATCCTAGATCCAACAAAGATTGTAAGAATTGCTTTACTGGATGTGGCTGGGGTGGCCTCCTTTCTATCTACAGCCAAAGCTATAGTGACAGAAATTCCTAAAGAAGAGAAGGACCCTAGAATGGGCCTGCTAGGTTGGATGTGAGAACTTATGGGAAGTGGCATGTTCTAACTCCTGGAATAGTGCTTTGCCCTTATCAATGAACTGTTACAGGAAGCTGAAGGCAGGTTCCTCACTGATGACTTCAGAGAAGTCACCTCAAGAAAATGACTGAAGAGAAGGCTGGCTGACTACTGTAACTGTCAGTTACTGGTTTCTATTGACAATATATAATGGCTTACTGCTGTCATTGTTCATGCCTATGGATAATTTATTTTGTGTTTTTGAATGAAGACATTTGTAGATTCCTGATACTGGGTATGAGAGCCATGTACCAGTGTCCTGTTTACAGCTTAAATCACTGATACATTTCTACTGTTCAGTTACTGACAGAACTGTAGCTCTGTACCAGATGAGACGTTCAGAAGCAGCCTTTCTGTTGGTAGTGAAAATAGTTGTATAAAAAGTAGAGAAGTATCCAATTACGTGACAACCTTTGTGTAATAAAATTCTGTTTAAAGTTAAAAAAAAGCTGCAATCCACTAGATGTTTCTTCAGCAGCTTTCATCCATTTTGTTGAGCATCCACTGCTCAACAAATGTACCAGAGGAGGTGCATTTCAAGATGATGTATTTAGTGGTTTTCAGCTTTAGTGAACATGAGAATTACTTGATGTTATTAAATCATATATGACCAGTGATATAATAAATATTGTGATTACTTTGTGATGGTGGAGGCAAACCCATGGCCTTGTGCGTGTTAAAGAAAATTGTACCATTAAGCTACAAAAAAGCCATTGTGACTTGTGATTTTGACTTTCATTTTCCTGATAGCTGATGATGATAACATTTATTAGGCTCTTATTTAGTCTTGTATCATCTTTCGTGAATTGTTCAAAGTTTTGCTCATTTTAATTGAGTAGTTTGTTTTGTTTTGTTAAATTGTGAGAAGTATTTATAATTGTATTAAAAAACAAATAGAATTCAGAAAGAACACATGATTTAAATAAATGTGTCTCCCACAAAAGTATTTAAGAATAGCAGTAAATGCCGGAGAAAATTGTCAACATCATTAGACATCAGAGAACAACAAACCAGAATTTCAATAAAGTAACAGCTCTCCTTTAGTAAAACAAAATTAAGAAAAAATATAACTACTTTTTATGAGAATATTGAGAAGGTAGACGCTACATTAATGATGTTTGATGATTCTACTGCTTTGGAAATCAGTTTGCCAATTCCTCCAATTGTTAAAAATTGGCATTACTGTATAATTCAATAATTCCATCCCAACTTGAATATCCAAGGTAAATGAATATGTAATTTCATCCAAAACCTGTATGATAATTAATAGCAGCATTTTTATGATTCTATGGATTAAACCAGAGGCTTTATACTTTGTAGGAAAGTGCTTTATCACTGAGCTAAAACTGCACTCCTTAAAGTCAATTTTATTTATATTTCCCTCAAAGTAGAATGCCTAAGTATCTACCAAATGATGAATTGATGAATAAAATGTAATATATCTATAAAGTGTCATATACTTTCACAATAAAAAGCAACTGAGTATGCGGCCGCATGTATAAACCATGAAAATGTCATAAAAATAAAATAATGTAGTAAGAGAAAGACAATAAAACATATGATTCAGCTTTTATGAAATGTTCAGAAGGAGATAGAAAACAAGTGTGTTGTTGCATTAGGTGGTGAGTAGATTAAAGTGTGACAAAATTATGGGGATTTACTGATTGTAATGAGTTGTTCTAAAATAGGGCATGGTAGTAGTTACAGAATTATGTGAAAGTATGTTATTTTGAGGTACAATATTCTATTGTTTTGTTGTTTAATTGAATGTTTATGGGCTATAATGTAATAATTCTATCCATCTATAAATACATAATAATTAAATTGGAGTAGTTAGATATGAGTGAATTGTATGGTGTGTAAATCATGCCTCAAGAAAGTTGCTATAGAAAGAACATCAATATGGGAAGTTGGTTGGAAAAGGCTAAGTTAGAGGCAAGTCACTTTTTATATAGAGATAGGAACAGAGGTCCATTCACCACAGATAGAGCAGTGACAACTGGTCAAGCTAACCACTCCACCCAAATCTACTTTGTCCAACTAGTGAGTTTATTGGGGTACTTACAGTAGTAGCAATGGTGCAGGGGTTACCTACTGGAACATGGATAATTCAAACACAGTAGAACCATCAAAAACTTCACCGTAGCCTGGGTGATGATGGCTCATCAAGTTTGCATTCCTGGAGCTTCCTGCATAGCCCCTTTTTTCTTAGCAGTTATTACTGTTCATATAACCTCCTACAGAAGCTACCTGTGAATGTTGGAAAATATCTAAGAGTTTCCCAAGACTTGGGAACTTTGTTCAGTTTCTGAGTCTTACAAGTTTTGTTTACTCCCTGAGTTTTAAGAGGCCTCCCTCCTTCCTTCAGGAGGGCATGATTCATTTAAAATCCATGATTCATTCATTCATTCACTACAGAATAGACATGTTTATTAACAGTGAGTGGGCAAACAACAGTCTAAACTAGGGTAGAGGTAGTTGAACTTAAAATGACAGAGAGCACTATGAACTAATAACATTTATCGTAGAAGGGTGAGAGATATGAGTCAATGGTTAAGAGCAAATGTCGCTGTTCCCGAGGACATAAGTTCTTTTTGGAAAACTCACACCAGGCAGCTTGCACCCATCTATGAGTCCTGCTCCAAGAAATATCATGATGCCTTCTTGTCTAAATGGCTCCCAGCACTCATGTGGATATACACATACATTTAAAATGAACTTAAAAATTAAATATATAGAGAGAATCAGTGAGACTTGGTGCTTCATTGGTTGTTGAATAGACGTGTGTTAAAGTGGCAAAGAAAACTAAAGTTTTGAGTTTTGACAAGTAGGAGAATGGTTGTCTTATTTCAGAACAGTAGAGTCACAGATTTTTTAAAAAATGTATTACTTTTTCAAAGGAGAGAATTAAATTTATCACCATTTGAGGTTATGATTGGTCCTGAGGATTGAATCTAGGGTGTCATACACGTTAAGATGTTCTTCCACTGAACTATAATCCCAATTGGAAGCTTCCATTTTTTATCTCCTATTAGGGCAATATTAAAATAATACCTAATGTTTAATTAAAATTTGGGGATGAGAACTTAGTAACAAGGGAGATCTGGCTTGAAGTATTTAAGATTTTTTAAGACATATAATATGTGACTAAAATCATTCATACAGTATTGAATGGAAGTGGAGAGATGAGTACAGAGCTTATGAAAACAGTTTCAGTAGGAGGCAGCAGCAGGAAATCAAGATGAGCACAAAAATGATATAACATTATAGATACTAAAACCAGCAGCAAGACTATATTACCATGGGATTAGGCCTGAGCTTTGGGGAGTGGACATTGAGGGTTTTTTTTTTTTTCAAGAAAGGAGGAAACTATGTAACAGAAATAAAATGGAGCCAGGTGTAAGTAATGGAAAAGGATCTTAAGGGTGCTGAGACTCACCTACTGTAGCCTTGAAGGGAGATCTAGAAATTGAGAGAAACGACTTACTTGGTCCAATGAGACATTCCTTACTATCCTTCTTAGGTGAAGTACTTACTTACCAGTGGAACATTCCAGAAAGATCTGGTCCTGGTCCTAGTGACTCTGCTTGTGTTTCCTGGATTTATTATTCTGCAGTGGATCCCATCAAGGTAAAGAAAAAAAATGAATATTGAAAGAAATGTCTCAGAATTGGGCAAATTACCTGACAAAATAACAACTACAAAAGATGTGGTTAAAAACCACATCTGTAAACAAATAGCTCTGTAATGCACAGAGTTTGAGGAAATTTACTCAAATGCTTGCCTTATTTTAATAGTCAGGAAGAGGGATGAAGGTACATATTTGGCATGAGAATTTTCTTATCTCATCTTTCTAGATCTTGGAAAGCAGTATGTACTCATATTTTCAAAAATGGGAAAGTTGAAAGGAAATTAAGGGTCTAGTCATAAATTTGACTCTAGACTATCTTTGGAATAGCTGGAATAAAGTCATGCTGCCTCATTTTCTTAATCTGGAAAATGAATTTTTTCTATGTAGCTAGTTAATCACAAGTCATCAGCAATATAGTGTCTACTCTATTATGGATATTTTTCTTGGTGTTATGGATGATACAAATGTAAAATATCTTACCTATTTTTAAAGTGTATGGTCTAGTTGAGCAAAAGAGAAGTAGAAAGGGTATCAGAATGGAAGATACCTGTAATTTGGACTTTGAAATCTAAATAAGAGCATGTTGGGGTATTTTGGAAGGAGGGCATTGCAGGCATAGGAAACTATTTTTAAAAGTATAGAGTTGGTATATTTAATAATGAATGAATAATTCAATCTAGCTAAAACATAACACCACTGCTCAACTATACCTTAAATGATTGTTAGAATGAATTCAGATATCAGAATAAGCTACTTAGGAGTTAAAGCCTTTATGATAATGTGCTAAGGGGCTTGTAGTCTGCTATTTGTGACCCAACTCTCTATAGAATACTACTGTCCAGGAATAACCTCAAATCTTTGTCCCCTTTCTCATTTCCTTAGGACATGTATAGTGGCCTAGTGGGACCCTTAGTTATTTGCCGAAATGGTATCTTGGAACCCAATGGAGGCCGGAAGGATATGGACCGGGAATTTGCCTTGTTGTTTTTGATCTTTGATGAGAACCAATCTTGGTATCTGAAGGAGAATATTGCAGTATATGGACCTCAAGAAGCAAGTCGTGTTAACTTGCAGGATGCAACTTTCTTGGAGAGCAATAAAATGCATGGTCTGTAGAAAAGAAGCTAATCTTATTTCAAACTAGTCTTCACTGGTTTCATGAGATGATCTGCTAGGTTCATGTCTATCTATTGGTGCATAATTCTCAAAAAGATGAGAAAGTTGGACAGTTGAATGGAAATGATTTAGAAAAAAAAATTATTGTTCTACATATATATTTGGAAAATAGATACATGGTTCAGATAAGATGAGGTGCCCAGAAAGAAGGAAGCTAACTCTTTAAAGTTATCACACACACACACACACACACACACACACACACACACACACACACAC
>JADRCD010032115.1:0-18195 GCA_019843815.1 Montemys delectorum
GTAACATTCATAGGGACCCAGACTTTGATTTTTTTTAACACCATTCAATGAGTAAATGGCATGTAGAGAGATTATAGACATACAGTATTACTTCAGCATTGTTTGGATACATTTTCTTTGTCTGTAGCACAAAAAATTTGATGTTTAATAAGGTAAAGAGGCTAGACAATCCTTGAAGGAGCTATGCTCTAACATTTTACAGATCTGTAACTCTAATGATGGTTTCAAAGTAATTAGAGTAATATTGAGAATTTCAACATTGATTAATGCATCAGGGAGAATGGTTTCTGCTAAAAATGACCCAATGGCTGTCTAAAAGTATTTTCAACAATAAGGCTTAATCATCTCACATAGAGAAACATCCAAAAATCAAACAAAGATGCCAGTAGACTTCTTTCTTCAGTCACATTGTCCAGAATGGAGTAGTATATTTGTATATATAGTATACTTACTTGTTCACAAAGGAGAGATGGAATTTTCTAAATGAATTAAGACTCTCTGGAAATGAGTTATTTTCTTTGAGCATACTGCTTCATAATCCTTGAATGGAAATCAGGGTCCCATTTGGAACGAATGTAGGGTCACTGTTACACAAGCAACTGGTGCCATCAATTACTATTAAGATATTCTAGCAGCTTCATTTTCTACAGCATATAAATCTAAGGATAACAGGGAAAATTAAAGTAACACATTATCCAGTGTTTCTTTAGTCATTAGTTCTAATACCGCTCCCCACCTCCATCAGTGCTCTTTAAAATGCTAGAGATGCACCTACTCCAGTTTTCTCTTTTTGTGTCCCTCCCTCACTCTAGAAATTGAAATCATGTGAGTCAAGTTAAAAAATAAAATGAAGAGTGGGAAGGCCTGGAAAATGGATAAAATTAACAAACTTCTTATTAGGTATTTGAGTATATCAGATGTTCAAGCTCTTAGAACAGTTTAACTTTCTATGATTCAAGATCTTGCAGAAGCCAAAGAAAAGGAGCATTATTTATGGAAATGTGGAAGGGTGTGAATGCATTTATATAGGGGAGTGGAGAGAGAAAAGATGCATATATGTGATTCATTTGTGGGTTATTTTTAACTTAAAATAGAACACTTAGTACTGTGATCAATCAACTCTAAACAACTGATGTGATTCTGTGGAAAAGTTATTCGGGAAAAAGAACTCTCTGTCTCAATAGAAGGAAAGTATGACACTTTTTGACCATAATTGATGGTATAGTAGCTCTCTCTCCCCCTTTTTGTTTGAGACTTACAGTAGATAGGATGATCTGTTCCCACTCAGCAGATATAATTATGGTGAAAAAAAAAATGGCCCAAAGGACTGGGTAGAGCTGAAGCAGAGACTTGACTGGGGATGAAATAGTGAGTGAGCTTATAAGCATAATTGAGCTTTTACTTCATCCAGTGGAAAGTGAAAAGCAAGTAAGCAAATTAAGAGAGAAAGTATACCATATGTGGTGGCACTGTGCCTTTAATCTCAGTGCTGGGGATGCAAAGGTAGACAGATCTGTGAGTTTTAGGCAAGTCCTGGACTACATAGTGAGTTCCAGTTAAAGTTACATACCTCATCTCTAAAACAAAAAGGGAAAGAAAATACATCCAAATCTTACAAGTGTTGTTCAGTGATAAATTTATCGCTTCTCATGCAAGGTCTTAGACTTAGTACCCAGTACTGCTATCAAAAAAAAAATGTTTCAGAAGATGTTTGTGATTATAGACTAGAGAATAGAGTGGAGCAAAAACTGTTAGAGGATAAGAGACTATTAAAAAGCTGTTGAAGTGATATAGGTATGACAGGAACAGAATATATCAATGCATCAGTGATTAAAGAGCCTTTTCAGAAGCTGATATACAAGCCAGGTATTATATTATTATTAAAGCCAGCACATGCCTTGAATTCCAGCACTTGAAAGGCAGAGGCAGGCAGATCTCTGTGAAATTAATGCTACCCTGGTCTACATAATAAGTTCTAGAACACCACTACATAGTGAGATAGTCTTGAGGAAAGAGAGGGAGAAAGAGAATGAGGGACAAGGGGAGGGAGAGGGGAAGAGAGTGCTATACAAAGTAAGCTGCTTTTTGATGTGTTTTCTTGGTTTCTGTTCTATTGGGGCAATACCATGACTAATACTTACAGAAAAAAAGCATGTAATTGGGAGCCTGATTAGTTTCAGAGGGTTAGACCATAATGGTCATAGTGGAGAGAATAGCAACAGGTGGGCAAGCAGGAATGGTACTGTGGAGCAGCAGGTGAGAACTTACACCCTCATCTGCAGATGTGAGGCAAAGAGAGAAAGCCTAAGCTTGGCTTGGGCTTTTGAAACCTCAAAGCCCACGCCTCAGTGACACACCTCCTCCAACAAGACTACACACCTCCTAATTCCTCCTGAACAAAGTCCACCGACTAGGGAACCAAACATTCAAATACATGAGCCTATGGAGCTGTTCACATTCAAACCAGCACAGGTGCTGAGCTGCTGGTTCTCCGGACCACATCAGTGTAGTGAGCCTGTTCATGATGCTGCCCATTTTTATGAAGTTGCATAAGCAGGCACTATTAGCAGCTGACTTTAAGTATTTAAAATATGAATTGAGAAAATAGATTTGACAAATCTTAGAGCTCAAATCACAGGTGTGTTGACTGAATTTCTAACTTAAGCACATGCAAGGAGGGCAGTGCTGCTTACTGAGACAGAAAAGACAAAGAGAAACAGAATCAGATGATGGGTTCAATTTGGGGCATGCTTGAGTATGAGATGCCTATTCTAAGCAAAGAGGCCTGGAAGAAAATCATATATTAGTCTAAAGATGAAGGTCTGAAATGAAGAGTCTATTCATGATTATGTATTTGCTTTTACCTATAGAAATAGCACTTAGATATCCAGTGAGAGCTCTTGGGAAGCATGCATAGCATGCAAAGAAAAAGAAAGGGTTTAAAACAAAACTCTAGGGAACAGTACATTTCAAATAGTAAAAGAAAGAATGTGTGTACCACAAAAAGGCTAAGAATAAAAGATCAAGTAAGATAAAACCTAAGAAGGTATAAGAAGAAAAAAAACATCCCAAAAAAACAAGATTTTCAAAAATGGTATTTCTCATGTTGAGTAGAGGTCACAGAATAAAAGAAGGATTTTTTTAAGCCAGTTGATATTACAAAGTTAGTAACTCTGATAAGTGAGATACTAATTGGCAAGAGATGGAGTACTGTGGTAGAGTAGACAATGAGGGAAAAGATGCAATAGATAATTCTTTCAGGTATTTGACTTAATAGAAGAAGATGATAAGCTGTTTTGAATAAGGATTGAATAGGCAAGAGGCTTTGACTTTGAAATGTATCAGCTCTTAAGTATGAGTAAATTATCAAGTTAGAACAAAACTACAATGAATGCAATCTAATTGAAGAGTGGAAAGAATGATTCAGCTGCCTAGATCCTCAGTGATTATCCCATCTGTTCAGACAACTGTGACCCATGTTTCTCCTGGCCATCCTTAAGAACATGGACAGTTTTCACTTAGAAAAAGCAAAGCTCAGTAGGGAACTTCATAGGACCTTCCAAGAGCAAAAGCTCAGTTGTTTATAATACTTACAGTGATCCAGCTGGGCTTACACACAGCTCAGCTTCATATTTCAGTAAGTCGAAATATATATAACTGGATAAAGGCAGAGACAAACATCTCAACAAAGCTGCATAGTTTCTGCTGATAGGAATGTATAGGATGCAGCTCAAGAAGTGTACACTGTTTCTAAGACTATGAGATAACAGCATACATGATCAAAGGATTTTATGGGCTTCCTGCCTATTGAAACTTTTCAAGCAAATGTTAAATAGAAATCATCCAGACCTTATGGTGTAAGAAAGATAAGCCAAGCATTCACATAAATGTATCTCTACAAAAATATAACCATGTTGTCTTATCTTCCATGCAATTCAAAACCAGCATGTCTCGAACAAGGCCAATCCTACTCATTCTAGAATACTATCTACACATTTTGAGAATGATGCAAGAGAAGGCTTCTTTTTCTATAACTTTGTGTTCTACACTTTCTTAGAAAAATGGAACCTCAGAAATCAAGTCCTTAATAACAGGTCATAATACCCTCTAGTGAAGTTCTAAGAATAACTGCCATCATTTATTGAGAATTTTAAAGTGTTATTGTTAAATTTTCACTATAAATGATACTGGGGTACATAAGGATGCTTTTTATACAAGTATATATTAACAGTTTTCATATCCCCCATACTCTCTGTGCTTCTCTTTTTCTCTCCTCTTTCCACTCATTAGTCCTCTTTATTGCTCAGCTTCGCTACATTCCTATTATGTACATATATTATATTATATATTTCATATATTATATATTATATACATTACATGAAAACATATATTTGTCTTTCTGAGACCAGCTAAATTTGATTCATATGAGTATCTTCTGTTGCATCCACTTTCTTGTAAATGACAGAAAATTTCCAGTGAATAAGTGTGTGTGTGTGTGTGTGTGTATGTGTGTGTTGGGGGGGGGGAGAGGGGGAGAGAGAGATGCATGTACATACAGTGTTGCAGTGTTGTTATACACTGTTCCATTTTGTCTCCACAACCCAGCCATACTTAAAAGGCTAGCTGTATTGTTCACATCCATGGATAAGGAAGTGGTTAGTGAGAAGAATACATAGCATGGTGTGACCATTGAATTATAAAGTGATAAAATCGGGCTCTGGACAGAATGTTTCAGGCAGCAGGTGTACATTCTTCCAACTTACACATTTTCAAAATTGGAGTTGATCAAATATCCTTCTATTTAGTCAAGAGATGAATGTCACTTGATTGAGGACTACATTGTTTAGTCACAAAACATGTGTTCACTGACAGTTAGGAAATAGTTTAATAAAACCTAAGCATCTCAAGAAATGAAATTTTCTTTGGCAATAAAATCAACCACTTACTCAAAATCAATATATTTTTAAGTAAAATGTGAAGCTCAACAACTCTCAGTACAAACTCTGAAGTATAACTTCCCTTTCTAAGTAACCAGATTTTTTTCACTTCAGGGAATGAATTGACTCTGGAAAGAGTCAGATATTCATTTTCATTGCTTCATTTCAGTCTTCTGTCCTTGCCTCTCATGCTTACATACAACGGTCCTGGAAGTCATACCAAGGGTAACTCTGAGAGCTGGAATTCCTATTTTAAGAAAGCCTAATAATGCTACAACAAAATTCAACCCAACAGCAGACACAAGAGCACAGATAATACTAATTTTCCATTGCCTGTAAGGCACATACTTTGATTTGCTTCCTTCTTCTGGTTGTTTTCAACATACAATATTTACTTTAGGCAAAGTAAGTTTCCATTTGTAAAATAATGCATTTTAAGAATCCCAGTAAATCCATCCCTACTCAATGATAGCTGTTATAGTGACCACCAAGGCAGGTTGGAAATATGTTCCTGAGCAAAAAGCACACAATAGGAAACCACAGCTAAGGTTGGATTGATGTTTTTCACAATGATGCTACAGTTTTAAAGATTTATTTTATGTGCATGTATGTAAGGCTGCATGAGTTTATGTGTCCTGTGTGTACAGAGGCAGAAAAGAGGTTTAGATCTCCTGGAATTGGAGTTATAAGTGCTTTTATCAGCCCAGTATGGTACTAGAACCCAAACCCAGGTCCTCTGCAAGAACAATAAGAGCAGGAGCCATCCCTTCAGCCCCTATACTTTTGACACATGATGTGATACAGAGTACGAAATGACCCTGACTCTTAGCTCTATCTCCTCACTAGCATTATACAATTCTTTATTTGAAGCATACTGCAGTGTTGTATTAGTCTGCATCTATACCTTGTTGCTTGGTTCAGTACACTTTTTTGTATTCTTCTGTTAAAAATCTAGTATCTTCACTATCTTTCCCAGCCTTGCATCAACTATGGATTTTATAACTGTCTTTCACGTCTTCATCTGTAATAAAGATCCAAGATATAAGTGTGGGGTATCTAGTCTAGCTATTGGAAAAATTATGGCCCACCCACTTGATCTATCATTTATGGGCTGTGACTCATACTAGACAATTAAAATCAATTCAATGACCTATAACAAATGTTTCTCCCAAAGAGAATTTCAAGGAAAAAATGCAGATTATATAATATGTAGTAAGAATAATTCTTACTACAATAATATTTGAAAATAATATTTCAACAGGCTCATGATGTAAAAATAGTTCTGTGAGTAGTTCATATGCAAAATAGGTATGAAATTCACTTTTCACCATATTTTTCCCAATTTATCCACAAAGAGATTTTTATTTTTTTGTTTTTCTGAATCAAGCACCTTCTATGAACTTTGTAGGACACAATCGGATTCCTCTTAAAGTTTGATCTATGTTTAACACTCTCTAATAATCATTCATCCACTAGTTTTCAAAAGTAATAAACTAAAAGAGAAGAAAATGGCTCCCAAAGTCCATTTGTAATTTCTTTGTAAGAGGTAATTCTTCCTGGCCAAATGGCCAAAAAGAAAAAAAAAAAAAAAAAAAAAAACCTTGAATTCAGTAAAGTAGTTAAGTTTTCTTTTAAAATCCTTTTACCTATCTTGGGCTTTGGTAACTTGGAATCAATATTCTTTGTGACCATTTTCCTTAACAGAAAAAACAAAACCTTCCCCTCTCTCTCATCCATCAGCATTATACCACCTGCCCCAAGCAACAGACTTCTCGCTTCCCTGGCTGTCTTCCACTCTCTGCATAACTAAAAAAGGCATTTTCTATTGTCCTTAGAATTTTTTGCAAGCTTCAATCAAATAAAATACAACTGTATAGAAGGGGAAATATAAAGCATCTTTTTCAAAATCTACATGCCAATTCTTTCATAGAGTAGATTCAGCATTTTCTGTTGTTTTTTTTAAATGCATATATAATAAAAGTCAAGCACAAAAAGTTACAGCAATCTGGGAAGGAAAACAAAATAAAAAGAAACAGCAATTTAAGAGAGAAAAGGCACCTTTATTTTCCTTTCTTCAACTCTCACCTAATGTCTCTCATTGTCTCTCTCTCTCTCCCCTGCAAACCCTTTCACAGTTATAGAATGTCCTCCATCACCCTGAGTGATGCAGATGATATCAAAACTCAAGTTTTTCAGAGGTTACTTGCCTTTCTTTGTGCACTTCCATCACTCTCCCATGTGCACACTGAATGAGAACAGAATTAGATCTTTCGAATGAAGGCCATTATAAGTGAAATTCCCTGCAGGGACTGACTTCTGAGTTTGTGAAGCTCTGTAGGGAATCAAGAAAATCTGAATTATAATAAGTTTGCTTGAATAAAGGGATCTCCCAGGGAAAAAGAAAGAAAGTTTATTTTAAAAGTTCCTGCCACTAGAGAAGGAAATCTCAGCACCTCAACTCCCACCACACCCTCTCAATGCTTATAAGTGTGAAGCCCATCTCACTGTCGATGCAAAGAAAACATCTGTGGTGACCCTGTATAATTCAAATAGAGGTATGTGTGGTAGAAGATGAGGGTAGATTGCAGGTTAACAGCAAGATAGAGAAGATAAAAGCCAACATATCTGAAGTATATAGAAATTTTTATCTCGCGAGCTAGCAATACCAGTGAGCAACAGACACAGGAATAAATGATGACCAAACAATAGGAGACATTTGAGGTGGAAAGAAGATATAATCACAGATTAATAAGGCCCAGAGAATGAATAGAAAGGTGTTTTATAGTCCTGATGTCAATTGCTTATACCCTCTCAATTAGGCATGGTTACTTTAACCAAGTGAAAAAAGTATGTGCAGTCATCATCAAGTAATAGATTAGATAACATCAAAAGCCCTACCAGCCAAGCCTCCAATGGAATGTTATATCTTCATTCACTTTAGCCACTGCTGGACCACAGAACAACAGCAATGTAGCTGCTCAGCAATTGGTTATTTCAGGACTGCAAGCGTGCCCTCAATCAAATCGCCAGCTAAATGGGCATGGACAAAGAAAGAGACACCAACTTTAAGGCACATAGCAATCATATTTTGCTGCCACAGAATATAGCAGTCATCAGAGTCATTTAAATGTCTCATTTTGCAGCTGTACTAAAACTATTTTTAATCATTTCCTTAGGAGTTCCTAATGACTTTCTATGTTGCTCACTTGTAAATAGGATATGTTCAAAATAAAGGCTACAAATTGTATTAAAGTGAAGAATAGCCATTACTTTTAGTTGCCCTTTTAGTCATTAAAAAAATCTTTCTGAATCATTCATTTCTCTCTCCTCTGAAATGGTAATATAGAAAAATTCATTTTGTCTAATTCTTACCCAAAAGAAGGTGCTCAATAATTTCACTTTCAGCACTGCACTTTAAAAGAAAAGACACTAGAATCTCAGAGCTTGTTAATTATTCCTCTTTATGAAGGCTAATTTAATAAATTACCCAATTGTTGATTAAGTGGCCTCTCTTTTTTAATGGGAAAGCACTTGCAAACGTATGGAGTGCTTTACAAATATAGAGGGTGAGGTAAGATGCTAATTGGCATCTTCAGGAAACATTTTCTGCCTATTCATCATATGCTGCTAAAATGGGAGGACACAAGAACAAAATAAGTTTGCAAGGTGGTTATTCTGATTTTGTAATATCCTTTGTTGTCGGTGTTTAATTTAAATGTATTCCTGGATAATGTTATTTATTGCTTATGCAGCTGAAACTCAGACTCCTGGCTCTGTCACATGCAAGAAAAAAATAAAAATAAAATAAAAACACTCTCTGGAACTGGGAAGGCCAGCCAGACATTTCTCTAAGCCTTTATGGAGGATTCAAGAGACAAATTCAGATGTTTTGGATAGCTTCACCTTCACAATAATACCAATATGCAGTCAATAAAGCACAGTGGTTAGGAAAAAAGACTGCTTAATTTCAAATCCTTGATCTATGCTTGATGGATGCCCTTGGAAAAAATTGTTTATCTATAAATGGGAATGATAATGTACCTGCCTCATGGTGAGGTTGTAAAAATTCAGTGAGGTCAATATGTATAAATCATTTAACAGAGTATTTGGCTTACAAGTGCTCAATAAAATTCTATACTAGTAATAGAAATAATAGTAGTTGTATTTGACCTTCCTCTCCCAATATAAAGACCTGACCTGATACCTAACGGAATTGGAGTAAAATGAACCTAGCAGAAGCTTGGAATTGATAAAGAAATTATGTAAAACTTCTCATCTGACCATTTCATGGAAGGGTACCTTTTGCAGAAAGGCAAATGTCGGTAGGTGTGTTTGATGAGCTGTGGCGAACTCTTGTTCCAGAAACTGATCTTAGTCTGCTTTGACCTTCACAGCACGTATCTTCTGCCTAATGTTGATGTGAAGTTCCATCTAGATCACTTAGAGAATGATCATGATAGTCACTGAATGGTAGCCCAAATCAAATCCTTCATTTTCTTTCTCCTTTCAAGAACTGACACACAGATTGTGGAACTAGGGCTAGAATGCACAGGAATTGCACACAGCCATATATTTGAGGGTTTTTTTCATCATCTCCTATCTCTTTAACCTTTAGAGGTAAAGGCAGTTTATTTGGTAAGTAGCCTGCAATCAGTCTAGATGAGCCAATTTTGCCAAAAATAAATAGATAGATAGATAGATAGATAGATAGATAGATAGATAGATAGATAGATGTTAGAGAGGATAACAAAGAAGAGTTTTTCTAGGTCAACATGAAGAATACTGTCATTCTCAAATGAAAACAGAATGAAATAGAAAGCCTCCCAGCTAAGTATAAAATCCAAAGAAGTCTTAAAGCTGGATTTTCCTCAGTAGAAAGCAATGTCCTTGTATTTTGGTAATTTTGAATCAAGTTTAGTCTGTGAGTCCCTTCACCTACCTAATGACACTAGTTTATTGTTGGTGGTTTTGCTTTGTTTTATTTCATTTTCTTGCTGTTGTTTTGTTTTGTTTTTTAAAAATATTCAGGTTCTAAGCATGTCCATCAGGGTTCTTTTTTAATCTAACATAAAAGATTTACCAAAATAATAAGCTGAGACAAGTGTTGCAATAAGATTATGTACAGAGTTCCCTTACATCCTATTGTTCTCCAAACTCATTTAAGTTGTTTTAATTGCACTTTGGGGCCTGTATCTCTCAAGTAAACAAATAATCAGTAAACTCTAATAACCTGTTATTACAGAGATGCGCACTGATGCCTCCAAGTTGACAGCTGAAACCACTTGTATAAGAAGTAAAGAAGAGCAGGTCCATGCCTTCCACTTCAGCATAGCCAAAGTCTGCTGAAATGTCTGCACAGCGGCAAATAGGCTGAGTTTTCAGACGCCTTAAAATAAAAGTCAAGTACCGTGCTCAATGCTATATCGAAAACGTAATTTATCACATAAATAAAACTCCCTCAGCAGTGTCCTCTTTCCACACAAAGGACAATGGCACGTTAGCTCTTATTAAAACTATTAAGTAGCAGAGGAAAAGCATCTTCAAAGTTCAGGGAGAGTCACAAAATGCAAAGCTTGCAAAGTACTTTGGAACTGTTCGTTCTACATGTTTTGCTTGGCATGCTCCGTGACCTGAGGTGAACCTGAAGCTGTCTACAATACAAAAATTACTTGGTTGATAAATTCAGTAGTTTGGGCCTAGATGTTTTAGGACAATATTGCAGCACTAGCTATTTGTTCTCATTCTATCTCTTAAGTATAGCCCCAAGTCCCCCTTAAATATGGAAGAGGAAGTAGATAGAGCAACACAAACCCTTCTTTATCAAATGGAAACACCATTCAAAGATGCTGTTCTCCATAAGAAGGCCATCTAGTCACACAAATGTCAGCATGTTTAGAAATTATTAGTTAATTAAAAATAAATAAAATGGGACATATACAAATCATTTAAAAAAATGAAGATGAGGTAGAAGAAATGTGAACAAAAGAATGTGCAAAGCACTCACCAACAGACTCTATTGCTTGAGAGGACTTATGCTGAAACACATTCTTTCTTGACATAGAATTCATTTAATAAATGAAGAGTATAAATTCAAAACACTTGGAAAATTTGATATGCAAGTGGGTCATATGGTTTATTCCAGTAAAATGTTCTAATATTCCAATTTTTAAGGACAAAACTTAAGTCAATCCAAGAAAATCCAACTTACTCTTGATATCTACCACATTCATGTGAAAATAAACCAAGGTACAGTCTTATGTCCATTTGGGTCACCTCTCACTACAAGTCCATTGACCAAAACCATGGAAAGACAATTCTAAAGGAATGATCCCAGTGTCTAACAAGGTAACTATCCAGTGGGATTATAAAAAAAAAAAATGTAGTTGTAGACATTCAACGACATTCAACGAAGTATTGTTTACAAATACAATTCTGGACACAGAGAAAATGCTGTTGTATGTGAACTTCATAAACGTGAAATGCAGAGCTATAACTTCAAAGGCATATGGGAAAATCGTGTAACCTGCTATGTAATTATCCTTAAATATCACAAGAATGAGATGGCAGTACAGAATAGCAGCATTTCAGTGGGATCAGGAAAGCCTTCACAACACAAATTCCTTCACATTCACAACAAAATTCCTAACATATATTTATTTTACATGTTGTCTTTGTTGTTTTACTTTTATGGCAATTTTAACATCTATTACTTAGGCTTACCTATTACTTTGGATATACTTTCATCTAAGGTATGAAAATCATTGACTAATTAGTAACAAGATGGCCCTTGATAGTTTTTGTTTACCTTTACTATTTCGCGTTTACCAGCATCTTACTTTCCTTTTGTTGATCTACTATACTCTAATATAAACAATTTAAAAAATAAAGATGTTTCTTTTAGTTCATGGTTCAAGATACAGTACTGTTAAAAAAAAAATGTCATGTATGTCAAAGACCTGCTTTGACATCCACGGGTGCCAGGGCGGCTAAACCAAAGCAGGCAGCAAGGTGTGACATAGGCAGGGGTCAGTGTTGACAGTAACTATGAAGGTCAGCACTAAGCAGAGCTGAAGGGGGTCGGTTCTACATAGCATCCAATGGAGGCTGATTAAAGAAGTTACTCAGCAGACTTTCCTCTGAGCAAAATGGGGCTGGCACTCCCTGTGGCCAGCAAAAATCTCTGAATTTTTTAACTCTTAGGGGCCAGTAAGAAAGAAAAGGAAAGAGAAAATGCATACACACATACACAGAGTGAATGAAGCAAAAGGCAGATTCCAATAACTTCATATATATACATAAATACAAACATGCAGATAGACAGATAGAAGGATGGACAGTCACATATTGATGCTCCTGCCTTGATGGTAATGGACTCAACCTCCAAACCTGTAAGCCAGCCCCAATTAAATGTCCTTATAAGAGTTGTCTTGGTCATGGTGCCTTTTAGCAACAGTAAAACCCTAACACACTCAATACCTTTACAAGAAATAATATTACATAGTACAGGTAAACAAGTTATTCCCAAGAACCCATGTTCTTTTGTAACTAAGCAACTTGTATGTATAGATTAATAAAGTGTGAGTGAGGAAGGTAGTTTTCTCAGCCAGTTTCTCTTACTGGCAGGCAGCAATTTGTGGTTACAAAAATTATTATTTTATTATTTATTTTTAAAAGTAATTTTATAAGAATCTTAAAAGAATTACAAATCTGAACTTTCATATATAAAAATCTGTCATACCTACTTTAAATTCGCAGAATGCATGTCTACTCAGCAGCAATTCTTATGAAATCATATCAGGATGCTGAGGGAAACAATGGGTATGAGAAATCAATTATCACCAGTCCTGCCTTAGTGAGTCATATCAGCCAGTGCTGCCATTGTTCTTGTCCCCTGACCATAAAAGATCCCTAGCTTACCTAATAAGAGTGTGTCTTTCTGAACTTCAAATCCCTAAGATTTTCTACATCAGAGCCAATAGCAAAAACATCTTAATCTTCACTAACAATTTTATTTTTCCAAATGATTTCTAAGGGTGGTGGTCATTGCTAACAATCTACATCTCTAAGCTCTTTCCTAGGGTGGTGATTGAATCATTAATCTGCACCAGCAGCAATGCCTTAAAGAGAACAAACATTAATATTGGGAGTGCCAGAGATACTGTGCAGTAAGAGGCTGGACGCCTCCTTAGAGTTTTCATACAATTCTTAGATTAAGAGGGAAGTGAGGGAAACATGCAGAACAAAATTCCATAACATCAGGAAGTCCCCAGGACACCTGGTCCTCAGGATCAGGAGACATCTAGGGGCACCTGCCATGGCTGTGCTGACCATGAGTTCTAAAGTCATTTATCATTACTCTTGCATGGTCCTTGGCATGGAAGTCAAGACAACAAGGTCATTAAGCAGCTAGTTAGTTGCCTTATACCCACAGGCAGAGAGTGCAACAAATGCATGCATGCTAGCCCCCAGGTAACTTTCACTTTGGGGCTCAAGCTCAGGGAATGGTTTTCCCAGCCAGTGGGACAGGTCTTACCATGTCAATTAACATAATTAAGGTAAGCCCATACAGACCTTCTCAGGGTCCCTTCTCCCAGAGTGATTCTAGATTCTGTGAGATTGGCAATTGATACTAGCCATTACGTTACAGTTACCACTGGCCTGCATTAATGTATTATACTTTCTTTATCACTGAATTTGGGATCTTGCTATAAATATTAGTCAATACCCAGTGAAAAAAAACAGAAAGTACTTAATTATTGTAACACTATTTAATACACGGACGAGATGCACAGATGTTAAACGGGTTAAGAAAATTAAGAACACCTTCAGGAAATGGCTGCCACCTCTAGATCTGGGAAACAAAAAGAAGAGTTTGAGATGGTTAGAACCTACAAAGGTAGGAGTTTTGTTCCATGAAGGTAGGACATAGGCTGTTAAGAGGAGGATACTGACAGTCTCACAATAAGAATGTACTTATAACAAACTAGGCTCTGGTACCTGTAAGAGGGCAAGATGAGACTGAGTCTCAAACTATGCAAATGAGCCTGGAAAGTGCAGCCAGGCATTGCTACCAGAATGAAGGACTACTATTAAGGCTAAGGCGCTACTGACTAGAATAGAAACCTGGAAGAAGGAACTAGTCCCTTCTCACTCGTCAAGCCTCCCAGCACCTCTTTATTTTCCATATTGTCAGAATCTATCAGCAATCCAGCTGGCAAAACAAAAACAAAAACAAAAACAAAAACAAGCCTGTAGATAGCATAGTCTCAAGCCCAGCATCACAAAGCAATGCCTTTAAAGGGGTGAGTTTGGAGCTGTGAGACAGTAACTTAATAACTAGCGTACTGTGCAATGAGGTGTTAGATTTTCATGTCATTGTTGCTGCTAGAGTCACTCAGATATGCTTACAGTTTGGATGAAACATTAATTAGAGTAGACTGTTTGCCACAGAGGATTTCATCATTACTAGATCTGTAAGAAGCTGTTATTAAAAGACTTCAGCCAGAGCTCCTCAATGTGTTGTGAAGGTGATTTTTTGACTCCCTTCTCATTAAAACTCAGGTCTTCAATATTCATCAGCTATATTTTTTTTTGTTTTGTTCCCTCTCAAGTTTATAATCTGCAGGCTCTCTTAAATGACTCTTTGTGTGTGGTAAGTGGTCAGGTGGTCAATCTCCAGAGTTCTGGAAACTGAAGCTTGAGCTGGGCCATCTGTTGAGTGTGTGATTTTGCCTTTCACACAGGGAAGTGGTGGGCAAAACCCGGAAGCACACTGAAGCCCTAATGAAAATACAGCCATTTAAATCCTCCTTCTAAATATTCATTAGGCCATCTGCTGTTATTAGTGTCCTTATCATTTGGAAGCATTACAGAGTTAAGATGAGAGAGACAATCTGTAGAATTCTAAGTCTCACTTGAAATGAACTTCAGAAGAGAGCAACAATGAGTTGGGATGCTTCCTCTTCCTGTTCAGAGCCATGCCCACTTAGATCTTCACATCGCCATGGTGAAAATTTTAATAGTTTCTTCCTGAAACTATCAGTGAGAAGGGAGAGCAGTAGCTACAGAAATGAAAACATAATCTCAGAGTGGCTGATCAATGAAATCAGACCATTTCATAAAAGCTGTGCGCTCATACTTCTGGCCTGTAAATTGCTCTAGGTGCCAAAGGGAATTGGAAGCTTGGCCTATCTTTTTGGGCCAATACTGTAATATTAACAACGTGCAACAGACAAGTTTCTGCAACTTCTCAACAGGAAGAAACTGAAGAATGATGTCAGGGAGTTCTTTTTAAGCCCCAGGCTTTTCTGTGCAAGCAAAACATTGGTTCTCAGGAGAGCAAGAGTCCCATCTTCTGCACAAAGACACAGTGATCTCCTTGGCTCTGAAGCATCACAGAATTCATGCTATCATTGCCTGGCTTGACATTGTTTTCTATTTTCCTAGACTGTTGTCTGCTTGACCTTCCTCCAGCCATCATATCCCCCATAGTGATGAATACCCAGTAGGTATTTGCTAAATAGATGTAAAATTAAAATAGAATCTTAAGGGAGAAAACAGTATTCCATACTCCTCTCCTCACTTCTCCAAGTGCTGAAAGGGTTATTTCTTTGACTGTAATGATAAACCCAAGATACAACAGACACAAATAGTAAATTGGCAAGTAGCATCATGTAAGTGGCACCATGTACAATATGTTCTTCTTTCAATAACAATCGAATTTACAAGCAAATTAGCCATGGAGTCTGAAGGACATTCTGTAGTTTTCACACTGGGCCTTCATCTCCTGCTGATAGATGACTTTGACTGTAAATTGAAAAGTGGAAGTAGTTAAACATTCTGTGTATTCACAAGTGCCATTTCCAAAATTGAGGCTTCAGAAAAGAGATGCCAGAAAGGGTAGACGGAAACTCAGAGCAATTATGCCTGTTATTAGGATGAGGTAGTGGCAATTACACAGCAGACTCATAGGGAGCATGTACATGCTGATTGTTCTTAGGGAGCCTGTATGAACAAACTTTTATAGCACCCATCAGATTTTGAGACTCTAGCAGAAGTGAAGATTTTCAGGCTCTCCAACAGTATGATTTTGGACAGGGCTTATGGACCCAAAAAACATCTTAGAAGAGACATGTGCTTATTCTCTTAATGAGCCTCAATGAAACCCCTATAGTAAAAGAAGGGCCTCTTTGACTCTTTCTTTCCTCTAGAATAATCATTCCCAAGATGTTTGGTGTCAGAACCCCTTTGTAATCCTGAAAACTGTTGATATCTTCAAAGATATGCCTTCTTAGTCTTAAATAACAGGAGTTGTGTTGTAGATTGGGACTAGCTCCACAAGTCTGGATTTTGACTGTTTGTAGTTTTCTGTAATGGTCTTTGTCTCTCGCAAAGGTGAGTTTCTTTGGTGCAGGATGAGAAGCACACTTATCTGTGTAAATAGGACAAAAATTTAGAGTGTAGTTAGGGATTATGCTGCTTTAGAAAAGATCCATGAATTCACAAGTCCTGTATAGTTGGCTAGGGTTCCAGTACCAGGAGTGACTTACCTCTTGTTGAGTGGGTCGTAAGCCAATTAAAGAGCTGTTGCTTACCCCCAAGGTATGCATGCCACTACTCTACCACACCACAAGGGTTATTGGACCATATTAGTCATTATGGTGGTTCGTATGTGCCATAGCTGGGTAGGACTGCTGGTTGCTTACCTCTTTCGAAAGATTACTTGGCAACTTTGGGTACCATGGAAGTTAATCATTAAGGAAAAGGTTTTCAGATCAATTCCGGCTCAGGGGCTTTTATGTTCTGTGTCTGAAGTGTATGCTACCTTCAGCAAAAGATACTTTCCCTTCCATCTCAGGCAACTAAAGACAATAGAAATAGCCTGTAATGTTTTGGGAGTCTCTTCAACAACCCAAAAGAGGGTTTCTTATATTTAGTGGGTTGTTGTTGTTGTTGTTGTTGTTGTTGTTTTGTGGTCTTTAGTCCTTGGAGGTAACATTGTCAGCCTAAATGGGAAATTTCTATTTAAGCCATAATGTAAATTTATACACTTAGTTACATGTATTATGAGTAGTTTTAGGTCGATCACTAATAATATGATTCCACGTAACTTTCAGACATCCTTGCTTTTTGTTTTAACCCTCCTCTTTCCATCTTCTATATTTATCTCTCTCCTCCTCCCTCATTAGATCCCATGCCATTTCTCCTATTGGATCACATGTACTGTGATATTCCCTTCCCCATTGCAATGGCCTTTCCTTTGTATGAGTTTTACCACGTCCTTAGAAACTAAGCATGGGTGTTGTTTGTTTGTTGCTTATGTTGAGAAAAGATTAGTTTAGGGAGTTTGTTGCTTTTCTTTTTGTTGTTATTGTTGCTTTATGAGAATATATAAGTCTCATTATATAGTGCAGGCTGGCCTAACTTTCAGTGACTCTAAGTCTCTGAGCTTGGAGAATGCAGATGTGTGCCATCCTGCCTGGATTATAGGATGAATTTTTAAACTGAAAGCATACAAGCTTCTGGGATGCTCAGAAAAAAAACTCAACTCATGACCATGCAACTAATGATAAATTGCTTAATTAATAATTTTGATCCCAATGAGTTCCTAAAAGAGTTTCAGGCAATCTCTGAAGTCCCTAAATCAAACTGGTAAGCCCACGTTCCATTAATTGTACCATGAATAATTTCTTTAAAATTTGCTTTGGGAGTTGGTCCTAAATCTTCCATTAAACATTTGAATTTATTGTAAGACATGATTATCAGAAAAATGAAAACACGAAAGGGTGGCAAATGTACTTCAAAATGGTAGAAACAAAGCAACTCTCATTAACACGAGTCACCATATGGAAACCAGATTAATGACAAAAACACATTGATGAAACAGTACTTTTCAGTATCATTTGCATGTTTTAATTTATAAATACTTTCATT
Organism: Montemys delectorum; assembly: GCA_019843815.1. Lineage (NCBI taxonomy): Eukaryota > Metazoa > Chordata > Mammalia > Rodentia > Muridae > Montemys > Montemys delectorum. The sequence goes on from JADRCD010032115.1 coordinate 17,871, forward strand.
GACCACAATTATTACAGGCAACAAAGCACTGATGTCTTTAAGCAACAGACATTTGCCAAGTATGACTGTCAATGGATTATAAACTGAATTTGATTCTTACTTATCCTTTTACACTCATAGAGCTGGTAGAAGATACACAAGAATGTCTAGTATAGCACAGACACACTAGATATGATTGAGAGTCACATGGAGCTAGAAAAGCTTTTCAAAGTGCTTGGAGATGGAGTCCATGCATTCAATATTTCTTTTTTTTTAATTTTTTTTTTAGATATTTTCTTTATTTACATGTAAATTTCTCCTTTCCCAGGTTCCCCTCCAAAAAACA
>JADRCD010032131.1:0-15907 GCA_019843815.1 Montemys delectorum
TTGTTGTAAGAGGTGGAATTAGGTTTGTGTGGGTTTGTTGAAAGATTACTTTCTTGCTTCTTCTAGAATGTAGTTTTGCTCCTTATGTTGGTGTTTTCCATCTATTATCCTTTGTAGGGCTGGATTTGTGGAAATTTCATTTTGTCATGAAATATCTTGTTTTCTCCATCTATGGTAATTGAGAGTTTTGCTGGGTATAGTAGCCTGGGCTGGCATTTGTGTTCTTGTAGGGTCTGTATGACATCTGCCCAGGATCTTCTAGCTTTCATAGTCTCTGGTGAGAAGTCTGGTGTAATTCTGATAGGCCTGCCTTTATATGTTACTTGACCATTTTCCCTTACTGCTTTTAAAATTCTTTCTTTATTTTGTGCATTTGGTGTTTTGACTATTTTGTGACAGGAGGAATTTCTTTTCTGGTCCAGTCTATTTGGAGTACTATAGGTTTCTTGTATGTTCACGGGCATCTCTTTCTTTAGGTTAGGGAAGTGTTCTTCTATAATTTTGTTGAAGATATTTACTGGCCCTTTAAGTTGGAAGTCTTCACTCTCTTCTATACCTATTGTCCTTACATTTGGTCTCCTCATTGCATCCTGGATTTCTTGGATTTTTGGGTTAGGAGCTTTTTGCTTTTTGCATTTTCTTTGACTGTTGTGTCAATATTTTCTATGGTGTCTTCTGCCCATGAGATTCTCTCTTCTATCTCTTGTATTCTGTTGGCGATGCTTGCACCTATGACTCCTGATTTCTTTCCTAGGTTTTCTATCTCCAGGGTTGTCTCTCTTTCTGATTTCTTTATTGTTTCTATTTCCATTTTTAGATTCTAGATGGTTTTGTTCATTTCCTTCACCTGTTTGATTGTGTTTTCCTGTAGTTCTTTAAGGGATTTTTGTGTTTCCTCTTAAAGGGCTTCTAGCTGTTTACCTGTGTTCTCCTGTATTTCTTTGAGGGTTCTGTTTATGTCTTTCTTAAAGTCCTGTATCATCATCATCATAAGAAGTGATTTTAGATCTGAATCTTGCTTTTCTGGTGTGATGGTGTGTCCAGGACTTGCTATGGTGGGAGAATTGGGTCCTGATGATGCCAAGTAACCTTGGTTTGTGTTGTTTGTTTTCTTATGCTTGCCCTTCCTCCCCTGCCATCTGGTTATCTCTAGTGCTACCTGCCCTTGCTAAATCTGACTGGAGCCTGTCCTTCCTGTGATCCTGGTTGTGTCAGAACTCCTCAGAGTCAAGCTGTCTCTGGGATCCTGTGATTCTGGGATCCTCTGATCCTGGGCTTGCTTGAGCACCTGGGAGTTGAGCTTTCTCTGGATGTTTTAGGACTGGCTGTGGAGTTTTCCCCCAAGGTCTGCTCAGACTGGAAGGAACAAGTGCCACTGGGCTGCCAGAGGTCCTGTGTGCCTGGGTCCTGCTGGTCCCAGTTGTTCCCAGTACTGGGATAGATGTTGTGTCCTCCTCACCTCTGATCCTGGGCGTGTTAGAGCGCCTGGAGGTGGAGCTTCCTCTGGGTGTTGTGGGACTGGCTACAGAGCTTGGGCCCAAGGCCTGCTCAGAGCACCAGCCAGCCCAGACAGACCGGAAAGAACCCTGTCTTGCTATTTTTTAAGATAGACTCTCACCACATATACCAGATTGGCCTTAAACTTGCAGTTATTCTCTTGCTTGTGCCTTCTGAGTTCTGAAAATATAAGCACACATCACCATGCACTGCTTAACCACTGTCCATGTAAGCCAATGTGAGCCTGTTACACACATCATTGAGCCTAGAGTAAGAGCCCAAATCATCCATTTCTTCCTGAAACCATCATTTTTATTTTTTATTTATTTTTATTTTTTTAAATTATATTTACTTATTTGAATGCAGTGAGGTGTGTGCAAGCCTTAGTGCACATGGAGGGGTTAGTGAATGATTTGCAGGAGTTCTATCCTTCTACCTAGTAGGTTCCAAGCATCAAACTCGTTCATCAGACTTGAGGGCAAACACATTTATCCACTGAGCCATCTCATCAACACCATTTTGCAGTTTTTAGCACAGGGTGACACTTACTCATTTCTATGTTCTTCTATTGATAATTTTTTGGCCATTCTTCTAAATTTCTCTCTCTCTCTCTTTTTTGCATTAAGGAAAAGAAATGCTATGCTTAACTTCTCCCTTCCATTTCATTTTTTAAAATTATATTATTTTGAGAATGCCACACATGAGTATTTACATCATTTTAATACCTTCTTCCCCTAACTTCTCCTATATCTCTCTAATTCCCTCTCAAACGATTGACCTTTTTCTTTGTTATTGCTACATACACGCATACCCTACTGAGTACATTTAGCATTGTTCATATGTATATGTGTTTAGGGCTGACCATTTGGAATTGGATAACATATCGGGAGTGGGGACTCATCCCTAAATAAGACTGACTTTTCTTTCAACAGCCAGGAAGACTGCAACCTTATAACATTTCTCCCATCTGCATCTGGATTCTAACTTGGGTGTCACTATGCAGGTCTTGTTTATACTGCTACCATATTGTTGGGATTTTTGTGGACCCAGTTTCCTTGTCAGATATAGAAGTCAATATTTCACAACAGACTTTTCCACCCTCTGGTTCTTACAATCTTTCTGCCCCTCTTCCTCTGAGTTCCCTAAACCTTAGGTGTAGGATTTGTGCTGTAGATGTATCAGTTGGGGCTGGGTACTACATGGTCAGTTGTTTAGTGCATTTAACCAGTTGTGGTTTTTGATAATGATCTTTGCCTGCTACAAAAAGAAGCTTCTTTGAATAAGGAGTAAAAGCTCTGAGGATACGTTTTAAGAATGCAACTAGAAATCTTACTGTTTTAGGAAAGTGGTAGTGTGATAGTAAGTTTTCCTCTAATGTCCATGTCTATCCAGCCATTGGCAACTATCTAGGTTTACAGTACTAGGCATAAGTTCCCTCTGATTGAGTGGGCCTAAGTCCAATTAGATATCAGTCAGTCGTCCCCAAGTATTAAACATGAACCATTGGGTATATCTTGCAATGGTGGTCATTGCTGGGGTTTTACAGCTGGTTTTTACAGCTCAGTGGGACTATTGGTTGCCTAGCACCTTCAGATGCTATAGGAGTAAGAAGACCTCCAGGTCCATTGCAGCTCAATTCTTCCAGGTCCTGAAACTATAAAATATCATTCTAAATGAGGTAACCCAGATCCAGAAAGTCAAATGCTGCATATTCTCCCTTATTTGTGGATCCTAGCTCCAGATTTTTAGATCTCCATATATAACTTGGGGTAACCACAGAAACCAGGGAAGTAAAAAGGGACCATATGGGGGAAGGAGCTCTAGAGAAAGTGACAGTGAAATGCTGGTGCTATGATGGGGGAATAGGAAAAACAGGGGAGAGATTTTAACAGCATGGGGGCAATGCAGAGGGAGAAGAGGAAAGAGGGGTAAGGAACACTAAGAATGGTTGAAAACCCACACAGAAACATTATATATATAATATATATATTATATATATGTATATATGTGCTGGAGAGATGGATGGTTCATTGCTTAAACCACTCGCTGCCCTTCCACAGGATCCAGGTTTGGTTCCCAGAACCCACAACGCAGCTCATAGTTACCTATAACTCCAGTTCCAGGACACACTTTTCTGGTACACAGACATACATACAAGCAAAATACAAATACACTTAAAATAATAAAGTTTTAAAGAAACATTTAAATTAAAAACCATATAATATATATAAACCTTTGTGTGTCTGCCTGTTTCTCTCTCTCTCTCTCTCTCTCTCTCTCTCTGTGTGTGTGTGTGTGTGTGTGTGTGTGTGTGTGTAGTTTAAAAGAAATGACACCAAGTGGGGTGTGGTGGCACATACCTTTAATCACAGTACTAGGGAGGCAGAGGCAGGTGGATCTATGAGTTTGAAGCCAGCCTGCTCTACAAGAGTTCTGGGATAGCCAGGGCTATGTAAAGAGACCTGTCTCAAAAACAAACAAACAAACAAACAAACAACAAAAAGAAATGGCATCACTTGGGGTGATAATCCTCACTCCTAGATCCATAGCCTCTGTTTCAAGAAATATAATGAAAGAACAACAACCCAGGAGAAGCCTCTCCTTGAGTCCAATAGACCCCTGAAACAAGACAGGTTATTGTCATTGCCCTTGGTTTCCTCCCAGAACTTGAGGGTGAGTCTCTATTGCTGAAGGTATTAAACACAATACACTCTTCCATTTCTATCTCAAGACTGTACTCTTTTTCTCATCAAAGTTGCTCTGAGTCTTAGATTTTATGTACCAAGACACTGTCATCTATCTAGAACAATAACGCTGTCTTCCTCTAAGTACAACACTAACCCAAGCTGGAAAAGCAGAAGCTAAGCACTCTAGCTGAGGAAAGGTACCAAAGAAGCAGTTGCAAAACTACATAAAGACCTCCAATAGCTTGTATTCAAGCCTAGCGATGGAGATACATCGCAACACACAACCTCTTGTATATTATTTTGAAAGAAGGTTGGAGAGGGCTTGCTAGTAGAGTACTTGCCTGAGATGAGGCCCTGAGTTCAATTTCCATTACCAGTAAATAAATGCTTGGGGGCTGGGAAGAAGGCTCAGTTGATAAAGTATTTGTTACATGAGCCTAAGTAACTGAGATTGACTCTCCACCCACATAAAGGCCAGGCAGGGCAGCATGTGTTTGTAGTACCAGTGCTAGAGAGACAGATAGATCCATAGAGCACATTCAGGCTTGCTGAATTCATGAGCACCGATTTCAGTGATAGACTCTGTTTCAAGAAATATAATGAAACAACAGTTGAGAAAAACACCTAACTTGACCTTTGGCCTCCATGTGCACACATAAGCAAACATGTCTGTAAGCAAAGATAAACACACCCACATACATGCAAATACCAGAGAGAGAGAGAGAAAGAGAGAGAGAGAGAGAGAGAGAGAGAGAGAGAAATGAATGAATGAATAAATCAATGAATAAATAAATAAATAATAAAAACTTGGAAAGGTGCGCTTTAGTGAAATTTACCTCAGTGTGCCCAAGAGCATGTGCCCCAATTAGGTTACAGTATTTATTACCTACTTATCTATATGTATGCTCTTATGAGAACGACTCTATTTGGGGAAGTTGTTTCTAAAAGATTACTTACTAAATGATTCATTGCTGAACCAAATCATACATTCTAGTCAATATTTCCAATAATGTAATTGTTCAAAGCCCTGTCTGGACATTAAAAGTCACCTAGGGAGCTTTTAAAACCACCAATGCCAGGACCCTACTCCAAAACCTTCTGCTGGCTTTGCCTGGGGTGGGGTTGCACTATTAGGAACTTTGAAAGACTCCCAGGTGATTCTAATTGGCAGCCAAGGCTGAGAATCCTGTCATAAAGTAACAGTTCACATTTTATTGATACTCTGGAGAATCAATCAGCTAAAGTAAATATATTAGCCCCCTAAGAGAGGGGAAATAGGAAAGTCTGCAAAATTCTGGAAATGTCTGAAGAAAAACAAGATCATAATCATATCACTAAGAAGGTCTTTTTGTTTGCTGAGCCTCTGAATGTTTTCCAATTAACAACAACCAAAAAGTATTAATGACTTATGGAGCAGCAGCAGGTTATTAAATGTAAATCATAGCTTGAAGCTGAGTACTGAGGCAGACTATGTATGGGGGTGCCAGCATGTCCAGACACATGTCAGGAATAGTGAGTCTTGTAGGACAGAATCCCATGATTGTGTTTCAGTTAACACTGGAGTCCAAATATATTCTTTCTGAGCTAACTGTTTCTCAGGAGCACAAATTAAAATCATAGATAAAATTGTGAGGGGGAGATTTCAAAAATATTTTAAGATATAAACTTTCCTGAAGGGCTTGATTACAAAATGAACTCATGGACTCATTAGGAACTGTGGTCACCTATTCACTGAAGCAGGAGCCCTGAAGATCTCTTCTACTTTTTAAAATTAGATTTAGCTGTTAACTATTCAAAATAAGATAATCATATTAATCAGGACTCCTTGAGTTGTAAACAAGTCCAATTAAACTAAAACTAAGGGAAAAAGAAATTTATTTCATCACACCAACTGAAAAGTTCAGGGACACATATAAGGCAAAGCTGAATCTAGAGAGTTGGAGAGATCGGGCCAGTGAAGTGTGCCTACCTAGCAAGTGCTAAGGCCCTGAGGTCAGTACCCAGTACCACACACAAGAAAGGGCCTTGTATTTTTATTTGACTTCTGACTTCTGTTTTCCTGTAAGTAATCTCTGTTTTCTGACCAGTTATCTCCCCTGTGCTAGCAAGATGGCTAGAAGTAGTGTTAGGCTTTCACAAAACTACTACCCTAGTCAAACATCATGCCATCTCCAGATCTCCAACAACTTATTGGTCAGCTAGGCAGGGCCTTGGGCCCATGCTCATCCTGAAGCAACCTCAACAGCCACTAGAATGCAATATTCTTTCTATGGTCACACTTGTATCATCTGCCCACCCCAGCAACAGGATCAGTGTGAAGTATACCTCCATGATTGAGGCTGGTCAAGATGACAAGTCCTCCCAAGAGAGGATCCCATCACAAGATTTGTGAGCAGATGGCAAGCAAATAAAAACAGAACTTAGCTTCAATTTAGAAAGAAATATTTCACATTTCTCTGCCATTCTTTCTTCTAACGTCCCATTTAGCTGTAAGATGGCAATTTATGACATCTTAGAAAATATTCTTTCAAACATTCTATTTTCCATTGGTATTGTGAATAAACATCTTCCAATAGTCAAATAGTAAATGCTGAAGGATATGGCCATTAGTAAAGTGTGGCATATTACTTTATTTGCCTAAACAAGAGCTATAATGTATCTGGTATGAGAAATGGAAGTTTTTAAGAATAGACTAAGGAGAACATATAGCTTGGTAACAGAGCCCTCACTTAGCATGCATGAGGCCTTGGGTTCAAATTCTACTGCTATGGAAAAAGAAAGGAAAGGAAGACAAAAGAGCTAAATAAAGAAGAGATTAGGGTATGAAGAGATGGCTCAGTGGTTAAGAGCACTGACTGTTCTTTCACAGGACCTGGGTTTGATTCCCAGCATCTGTATGGTGGCTCAAAGTTAACTGTAACTCCAGTTCCAGAGGGTCTGGTGCTCTCTCCTGGCCTATGTGGGCGCTAGACAAACATCCAGAGTGCACAGGCTTCCATGAAAGCGGGGGGAAAAAAAAACCTCACACACATAAAATAAAACAGTAATTTTTAAAAAATTGATGAATAAAAAATATGACCAAAGACACTGCTTAATACTCTTTAGCAGAAGTCAAAAAGCCTATATCCAAGTTTCTATTAAACATGAAGTTGATATACTTTGAGATGATTTTCAAGCTGCCAGCAGTAGAAAAAGATAAAAATATATACTACCTCAGAAACACCATCAGCTTTCATGGTTCTGAGGTGGGCTGTTAGAAGCGAATTAGTGACCGATGTTGAAAGAGTTCAGAGTTTGTATTTTGTTAGCCTCTGTTGTCATGGCAACCCACAAGCTCTGCATAAACCGCCTGAAGCCAGCAGAGATGTAATGGAATACATTCCTCCAAGTGAGTCAAAGTCTTGTTGAAAAGGAAGCAATCATACTGTTATGGAAATAAATTATAAACTCTTATGAACGGCTCAGGATTGAAATAAGCAATATTTTTGGAATCCACTCCCTCCCTCTTCCCACATGCTTTTAGTGATAAGTAACTTGGCAATGCTTCCTTTCTGATGGGACTACTACGGGCCACGGCGTCTTTAATAAGGGGCGTGGTCACGCATGGCCTGCCTACCTACCTCACAAGGTTTGAGTGAGGAGCCAATGAGAACATGTGTGAAGGAACTGTGAAAAGTACAACCGGCTGCGCTAACAGGACTTAATCCTGTTTGTTACCCTTCCTTAACATGCGGAAACGGAAGTTCCAGGTCAGAGTTTTTACTTATTCCAGAGCCATTAGAGTTGACTTCCTACGACACAGCTGCTAATATTTGGCTTTGTCTAAAAAACCCAAGTGATGAAAGCGAAGCTGCTCCGCTGGGGTATCCAGAGCAGAACCAGAAAGTTTATGCCAGTAGAATAGCATGTGAGACAGATATCTCTTTAAATCCTAGCTCTACTAATTCTGAGGCATGGGAACCTGAACATATCACTAAGTCTGCATTTCATATCCTCATTTACAAGGCTGGTAAAGGGAGTAATGGTGCCCTCTACCCCATAGAGTTGTGAGGTGAATTTATACATGTTGGAATTATTCCTTCCATAATTAATACTTTTTTTCTTCTTGATTTTCTCCCTTGCTTTCAAACATCAATTTAATACTTTCTGCTGCCTTCATCCTCACCGTTTGTCACCATCTCCCTGGTGAAGAAAACCCATTTGTGCATACTCCTCAGATACTTGATTCCACAACAAAGGCATTTTTTTTCTTTTTTCTTTTTTCTAAAGACTTATTGCACCGAAACTTATGACACAGGACACTGGACATTAAGAAAGAAGTCCACCCCAGTCTTTGCAATCCAGTACAGTTACTTTCAACAAAGGCATTTTTAACTCCACATTATCTAGTAGCTAGACTATCTAATCGACCTGGATATGATGAGGCCAATGCACGTCTATATTCTTAGGGAGCCTCACTAGCTTGCAATGAAGTTTTTTTTTTTTTTAATTTTGGAAAACTCTTCATTTTGTTAGGTAATCTGAATTACAAATATAAAATAAAGTTAAGGCATACTAACTTATGCCTTAGAGAGAAAAAAGGCACTACTAAAAATTAACAAATTGGGGGCTGGAGAGGTGGCTCAGAGGTTAAGAGCACTGACTGCTCTTGCGAAGGTCCTGAGTTCAATTCCCAGCAACTACATGGTGGCTCACAACCATCCATAATGAGACCTGACTCCCTCTTATGGAGTGTCTGAAGCCAGCTACAGTGTACTTACATATAATAAATAAACAAATCTTTTTAAAAGTTAACAAATTGCTTTTCATTGAACTTTAACCATTGTTCAAATCAAATAAATATGAATGCTACATCTAAAAGTAAATGCTAAATTTAATAGGCTATCAAAAGAATCTGACCTTAGCGTAAGTAACACTTGACAAGTTCAACCTCTATCAAAGACTTCTTAGCATTTCAACACCTAAAAACCAAAATAAAGTTTTGGGTATTTTTTTTCCTTAAAACAAAAACAATAACAATAGCTGGGGTGAGGAAGAAACCCAGTACAGTGTGCTATGGAATAAATGTTCCATTGTCCCAGAACAATCTGGGGCTGTGTGTTGTGTAGTAAGAGCAGGTTCTAACAGAAAGCCTGTCTAACCTGGAATATAGACATATTTTTACTCTAATCTTCTTGTTAATATCTTTGGAGTCCATAATGGCCAGCAATTATCTAAAGTTTCTTCCTTACTTTTTCATGTAAAAATCCTAGCATTTTAAACATCACTGCTAAACTTTCAGAGTTAGAATATGCCATAAAGTAACTGCCTGTCCATGCTCCTCAATTGTGATTTCCTGAAGAATATTAATTTAATGTAATACAGTACATCACAACTGTTGAGTAAAAAAAATGAAAATGGATTGACCCTATTTTTTAAAAAAATGGGCAAAGCTGGGTGTGGTGGCACATGCATGTTTACCCAGGACCTGGGAGGCAGAGGTAGGAGCATTTAAGTTACAGGTCAGCCTGAAACACATAGTGAGAGATTTTTTTTAAAGATTTTTTTTTTATTTATTATATGTAAGTACACTGTAGCTGTCTTCAGACACACCAGAAGAGGGCGTCAGATCTTACAGGTGGTTGTGAACCACCATGTGGCTTCTGGGATTTGAACTCAGGACCTTCAGAAGAACAGTTGGGGCCCTTAACCACTGAGCTATCTCTCCAGCCCAATGAGGATGATCTTTAAGTGTCTGTGAGAGATCCCATTTGGAAAATGTGGGGTCAGCCTTGGTGGCCTTCCACTGCCCAGCACCTTCACGTGGCAGGCAGCTGGACTTGGATGGTCCACAAAAGCCAAACTGCACAACTCTAGCAGCAAATTTTGTTTACTATTTATCCACCACTTGGACAACCTGGGTAGATTCCTACAACTTGAGCCTATCTGGGCTCTTTGTTTTCGCACTGTCAGCCCCAGCAGACCAAGTCTAGCTTCTGGGAACATTCCTTTGGAGAGCAGCAGAAATGTCCTCAGATTGTCTATTGTTCTTTTCAACTCCTAGACTGGTAAGGCCCATGAACCTATTCTCTTAATAGACTCAGAAAACCAATATTTGAAGCTGCAAATTTGTGTAAGATCAGTTTTTCCAAGCAATGCAGTCTCCCCTTGGGATGCCTAATTTGGAAACACTGGCATTTCTTTCTACCTGGCCACATGTGTTTTCTCCATCTCAGACACTGACCTTAAATAGTTTTTCTATATCTGACTTTCCAGAGATTCCATGTACTCTTTTCCTGCATCTTCATTAGTTTTAATACTAGGCTGATTTTTCTTTTCCATAAAGGGATTTCAGAGCTTTTCATTGTTCATTGATTTCTTCTGAACCTACCTCTCCTACACAGAGTAAACTTAGCAAAAGGGAGTTTTACAAGCACACCTTGTGCCTTATGACAGACATGATAATTAATACAATCTCTTGGCCTCCTCTTTCACCAGTAAACCTTAATGGTTGGGGGTAGGGCACAGTAGTCAATTCCCAGAACAGATTTTTTCCTTCTTACTCAAAGACACCTTGAGAACCTCGGGTTCAAGCCAGAACTATTTGGGGTAAAAAGGAGACAGGATATTCGATACCTTTGTGTCTGGTAAAATTCTTCCCAAATAGCACCAGGTCACAAAGCTACTTTGCAGTTGCTCATGGTTCAGATGTTAATGCTAACTATTGTCTCACTCAAACTCTGAACCTAACGAAGACCACTTCCTTTTAGGCTAAGCATCAGTTTAGTTGACCTGAAGGTCTGAAGGGAAAATGCTTTTGAATAGGGAGGCATTTGAAGAAAAACAGAAGCTATGTGCTCCAAAATTATTTTATTCCATCCGACCAAGTGGCCTGGTTTCTATTTTGGAAAACATCTATTTTGCACTGCAATAAACTTGCCATTTTCAAAACGCAACAGACTCCAAGACAGTGATGTGTGCTGAGTGATTTCCAGGGGTATCAGGAAACCAGGGATACCTAACTTAATTGGAGTGTGGTTTTCAAATTGCAAAGTTACGGACATTATTTCACACCAATTTCCTCACTAATAGAGCTGTAATTGCACGCAGAGAAAAGTTCCTCAATTTCAGCACTACTAGCATTTGAGTCAGATAAGTCTTTGTTTAGCACTGAAAGAATAGCTCTCCTATATAGTATATTTAGCAGCATCCCTGATCCCTATACACTAGATGCCAGTAGAAATTTCATTCCACTAGTGACAGCCAAAAGTGTCTCCAGATATTGCTAAATATTCCCAGAGGGACACAATCACCCCTAGTTGAGACTCACTGGTGTCTTTCCTTTGCTTGCTTTTGTAAACTATAAAAATCTTAGAGGCCAATGAAAACTAAGCACATTGGGCCATGGAGTATACTATTTGGATGTTATTATCATAAAACCCTTCGCTTTTTTAACTTGAGATTTTTTAAAAAGACAATTAAGTTTCCAAATATAGTTGCAGTATATAAACACTGATCCCTAGCAGCTCTTAGCTCTCTGTTCTCTGCAAAATTTTACAGGAGGTTTCCCAAGAGTTTGTAGGGCCCCTGTCTGGCCTGGTTCATTGAGGGCCAGGAGAAAACTACTCATTAGCAAAGTGACTAATCCAACAGCCTATTAGCTGAAATAGTCAGGGAGGGGAACGGGAGTGTCTTGTTTCCTGTGCACTGTCTTCCCTCCCAAAGCAGAATGCAGCTGTCTGAGTGACCGCATCCAGGTTGGTTTGATACATTGGCAACGTTGGTCTTTACTCTCCAGTACCTCAATGAGATCAACCAACCATGCTCACTGAACAACCACCATCAGGATCGCAGCCAGAGACAAATAGCACACTCAATCTGTGCAGTTTGAGAAAAAGCTAATTAAGGAGTGATAGGTAGAGTCTTATCAGAATTTAAAGTAAAGAGAACATGAGCCCACCCAGCTATGTATATCAGGAACCTGGTACAACTAACTATAAGCAACCCTGAAACTGTAAAACAAGACGAAACAAAAAGCCAGGAGGGAAGCTGCCACCTCCAAGGTGCTGTTTGTTAAACAGCACCATCCAGCAAGCCACACTAACCTAGTATACACAGGGGCTTGCTGAGGAATAAATACTTCATAAACATGCCCAAAGGTTTCTCTCCTCGTTGAGTCTTGATCCTCTCCAAGTGACAATATTAGCAGTTTCCCTGCCAGGCAGTGGTGGCCCACGCCTTTAATCCCAGCACTTGAGAGGCAGAGACAGGCAGATTTCTGAGTTCGAGGCCAGCCTGGTCTACAGAGTGAGTTCCAGGACAGCCAGGGCTACACAGAGAAACCCTGTCTAGAAAAAACAAATATATATATATATATATATATATATATATATATATATATATATATATTGTCAATTTCATGAAGCATTATTTGGCTCTTTTCTCATAATTGAAAAATCATTGCTTCCAATTAGTAGCACTGCAAACCCATGCAAGCCATAAGAGTAAGAATTCCACTCTAAACTTGAAAAGCCTCTTCCAAAGCATCCTATAATTCAGAAATATCAGTTCTAGTATGGGTTCAGGTTGGTGGGAGGTTGTGTGAACAGTATGGCCAGGAAAGCCCTCACCTGTAATGTTTGAACAAATGTCATTGGGTTGAGAAACAAGTTATGAAAGTATGTAAAGGGTATTCTTGGTGGAGAAATTAACATGTGCAACAGCCCTGAGGTGGTGGGAAGAACCTTGATGTACTCAAAACTAGCAAGAAACACCAGCGTGGTCATGTAATCCTAGAATTTGGGAGGTAGAGGAAAGAGGATAAAGAGTCCCAAGCCCAGGCTAGACTATAGAGTGAATTTGTAGCCAGCCTGGACTACATAAAATACTGGTCTGAAGACAAACAACCAGCAAGAAGAGCAAGAAGAGCCAGGAGTGAGCAAAATGCACAATCACAGGGAGTCCATTTTATGCTGGGCTTTACAGACATGAGAAGGCATCGGGATATCATTCCAAGTAGGAGGAAAAGCTAGAACAGGATTTTAGGTAGAGCAATATGATTTCATTTAATCAGCTCATTCTGGTGTTGTATGGATGACAAGAAACAAGACTGAGGCACAGAAACAATAGAAATTGCCTCAATAAGAACTTGATGATGGCTTTCTAGAAAAGAAATTTGGAACATACAGATAGGGCTGTCTTATCTCAAAATATCTTTTCTTTTAACCATGGCCATCAAGCTGTTTGACATATTAATGATATTATTAAATGTTTGTCTTTCTCTGTCTGGCTTATTTCACTTATTATAATGTCTTTTATTTTCTTTCTTATCTTTTTTCTTTTTAATATCCTTTTATTATTAAAATTTTTTCACATAGTATGGTCTAATCATAGTTTCTCCTCCCCATTTCCTTCCATATTCTCCCCTTCCTCATCCAACTTCATACCTTCTTCTTCCTTCGCTCTCTTTTTCACTCTCACTCTCTTGCTCTCTTGCTTTAGAAGACAAAGAGAAAAACAAAAACAAAAAAACACAAGAAACACACCCCACCAAAAACAAAAACAAAAACAAAATCAGAAGCCATAACCTACAAGCAAAGGATTAGTAAAGAAAAACAAAAGTCCAAACAAAGCAATATGAGACAAAAACAAAAAAACAAACAAACAAACAACAAAAAAAACTTGTCAAATGCTTTTCCCTGCAGCCATGGATGTGACTATATTGTTTTATCCCTGTCACAGTGCAACATCACATTTATTAATTTGCATATATTGAAATATTATTGCATCACAAGAATAAATCTCAATTTATCCTAATGCACAGTCTTTTGTTGTGTTGTTTAAATCTTGCTTCTAATATCTTATTGAGAATTTTTGTATCTGTGTCTATCAGGAATATTGACCTTTAATTTTCTTTTTTTAAGATTTATTTATTTATTTTATGCATATGAGTACACAGTGTAGCTGTACAGATAGTTGTGAGCCTTCATCTGGTTGTTGGGAATTGACTTTTTAGGACTTCTGCTCGCTCTGGTAGACCCCACTTGCTCAGGCCCATAGATTTATTTATTATACATAAGTACACTGTAGCTGCTTCAGACACCAGAAGAACGCGTTAGATCTCATTACAGGTGGTTGTGAGCCGCCATGTGGTTACTGGGATTTGAACTCAGGACCTCTGGAAGAGCATTCACTGCTCTTACCCGCTAAGCCATCTCACCAGCCCCCGACCTTTAATTTTCTATTCTCACAGTGCTCTTGCCTAGCTTTGATATCAATGTAATAATGTTAGCCTCATAAAATAAGTTTGGAAATGTTCCCTCATAACTTCTTGAGAAATCTGAACAAATTTGTGTTGGTTTTTCTTTCAATAGTTGGTAAGATTTGCTACTGAAGCCATCTATTCTTGGTTTTTCTTCATTGGGGAGTTCCTGATCATTCAATCTCCAATACCTGTTATTGAGCTATTCAGAGTTTTTGTTCCATCATGCTTCAGTCTATATATGTTACATATTTCTAGGAACATATCCATTCCTTTCAGACTATCTAATGTGTTGGTACCTAATCATAGCAGTTGGGATGTCTCCTCTTTTACTTGGAATTTTAACATCATTTTTCTTTTGTTGTCTTAGTGAAGCTTAAAGTTTGTCATTTTATCTTTTCAAAAGGGACTCTTGGGGCTGGAGGGATGACTCAGTGGTCAAGAATATTAGCTGCTCTTGCAGAGAACTATAGTCTAGTTCTAAGAACCCACACTGGGTGGCTCACAACCATCTGTAACTTCAGTTCCAGGGAACCTGATGGCTGATGGCTTCTTCCAGTCTCTGCAGGTACTGTATTCATGTACGCACACACACACACACACACACACTCACTTTTTGAAAAACTATTCATCTTTTAAAAACACTCTTTAGTTTTATTGATCATTTCTATTTCCTCCACTAACTAATTTGGGGCTTGGTTTATTATTCTTTTTCTTAGTTGTTTGAGGTACAAAAGAAAATTGTTGAACTGAGATTTATCTTTTTACTTTTCATGCATTTGTTGCCAGAAACTTTCCTCTTAAAAGTACTTTTACTAAGTCCCATAAGATTTCTTATATTTTTATTTATTCTTTTCCCCTCCAACTCCTCCAGAATCCCCCTACATGTCCTCCTCCTGATTTCATATTCTTCTCATGAACTCACAGCATCTCTGGTTTCCTGTGCAAATCTTGTCTAACCAGACATGATTCCAATATTGATGAAGGAGGAGTTCACAAGGCCCCACCTCTGAGGAGCTACTAGTAGATAATGGTTCTGGGGAATGGAGAGTCAGTTTTCTTCAGGGGTGTGACCTCCCAGTAGGTTGCCCATACTTTATTACATAACCCGAATGCTCATATGGGCTACGCTAATTGAACTATTATTGGGTTATTTAAAAAATAAGTTTTGGTATGTTTTTTCTTTTCTTGGTTTGGCTTTATCTCAAGATATTTTTTATTCTCCTTTTTATTTCTTCTTTTACTTGTTTGTTAGAGAACATATTGTTTAATTTTCACATTTGTTAACTTTGAAATTTCTTCCTGTTACTGATTTCCTGTTACTAATACCAATGTGGTCAGGAAAATACTTGATATAATTTCAATGTGCCAGGCAGTGGTGGCACACCCCTTTAATCCCATCATTCAGGGGCAGAGGCAGGCAGATTTCTGAGTTTGAGACCGGCCTGATCTACAGAGTGAGTTCCAAGACAGCCAGAGCTAA
>JADRCD010032152.1:0-12863 GCA_019843815.1 Montemys delectorum
GATACAGAAAGTGTGGTAATCTACACAATGGAGTACTACTCAGCTATTAAAAACAATGAATTTATGAAATTCTTAGGGAAATGGATGGATCTGGAGAGTATCATCCTGAGTGAGGTAACCCAATCACAAAAGAACACACATGGTATACATTCTCTGATAAGTGGTTATTAGCCCAGAAGTTTGGAATACAGGAAGAACAACCCACAATCCACAAGAAACTCAAGAAGAAAGAAGACCAAAAGGTGGACATTTCATTCCTTCTTAAAAGGGGGAACCAAATACCCATGGAAGAAGTTGCAGAGATTAACTATGGAGCAGAGACTGAAGGAAGGACAAGCCAACCTAAATATAGCTATCTCCTGAGAGTCTCTGACAATACCTGACTAATACAGATGTATAGGCTCAAAGCCATCCATTGAACTGAGTACACGGTCACCAAGGAAGGAGTTAGAGAAAGGACCTATGGAGCTGAAGGGCTTGCAGCCCCTTAGGACGAACAGCAATATGAACTAACTAGTACCCTCAGAGCTCCCAGGGACTCAACCACCAACCAAGGACTATACATGGTGGGACTGATTGTTCTGGCAGCATGTGTATAGTAGAGGATTGCAAATTCGATCATCAATGGAAGGAGAAGACCTCGGCCCAGTGAAGGTTCTGTGCCCCAGTATAGGGGAATGCCAGGGCCAATAAGTGGGAGAGGGTGGGGTGGCAGGCATGGGGAGGGGGGAGGCAAAAGGGGTTTGTTCTTGTTTTTGTTTGTTTGTTTTTTGGAGGGGAACCTGGGAAAGGAGAAATTTACATGTAAATAAAGAAAATATCTAATTAAAAAAAGAAAAAAAGAGTAGAAAAAAATAAATAAAATAAAATAAATATAAAAGAAAAAAATTGTTCTTTGACAATTTTATACAGGTACATAGTGAATATTGACTTTCCTTTCCCATAGAAGCCTTCCCTTTCTCTAGGTAACTCACTCCTTCTTTCTTTTGAGAACTATTGAATTTACATATGGTTTCTTGCATGAGTATTGTCTTAGGGTGTCTATTGCTGTGAAGAGAAACTATGACCAAGGCAACTCTCATAAAGGCAAACATTTAATTGGGGGCTGGCTTACAGTTTTAGAGGTTTAGTGCATTATCATTATAGCAGGAGGCATGGCAGCATGCAAGCAGACTTGAAATTGGAGAAGGAGCTGAGAGTTTGGCATCTTGATCTGACAGCAACTAGGAGAAATTGACTCTTCTGCATTAGGCAGGGCTTCAGAGCCCACTGCCACAGTGATGTACTTCCTTCAACAAGAGCACACCTAATAGTGCCAATTCCCATGGGCCAAGGATATTCAAACCACCATAAGCACCAATATGGTTATTCTTCAAACATGGTAAACAGATCAGTGGCTACACTACTGAGGAACTCCCCATATCAGCAGTCATTACCTGGCCATAGACCCTCAGGTAGTGGTGGGCTGTCACAGACCCTCACCTGGTGGTGAGGCTGTTAATGGTTTAGAAGGGATTTCTAGCTTAGGAGCAGAAGTGCTTTTGTCTTGGTGATCGAGTGACATCATGGCACAGACTGAGATCAGTGTGTCACTGAGGATACACTTGCTTTGACTGTGGTGTGAATATTTAAGTCACATGACTTTCTTAGGAATGTTAAGAATGCAAAATGTTCTTTACACAGTGGTAGACAGGGTATGAATTCCCAGGCTAGATGAGGGACAGTAGACCATTGACTATACCTTGGACAGCCCTTAAAGAACATGTCAAGAGTGGGGCCACTCCCTACCATATCAGGTTTGGGCCTACTTAAGTCTATAGACATAAAGGCTACATCATTATAAAGCCAGTTAGACTTCTGTTTGACAGAAAACTGGCTTGTCAGAAATCATGTGACCAGCAGTCTGCTAATCTAGCTGGAAGCCCCTTGACTACACTGTAGCACCTTCCCTCCTCCAGCAATACTTAAGCTATATAATCTAGCCTCTATTTCAGTAAATGAGCTATCTTCCACCTCAGTCTCCTGGGTCATTTATACCCACAGAACTCACCCCCTCTGGAGATCATGCTCCCCAGCTCCTCCTGCTCCCCAGCTCCTCCTGTTTCCCAGCTCTCTGCTCTCCTACTCCTCTGAAACCTGAGATCACCAGTGCACTACAACAGAGGAACGATATTTACTAGTTTCCTTTCCTAATCACATATTTTATGAGGAGATTCACAAGGATGCACCAATTGTTGTATGATTTGTAACACAATTCTCTGGTAGGCAACCCCCGTTTCTCCATTGACAAGTGAGAAGTAGCTAGGCAGAGTGAAGGGAGACTTTACCAATAAGGGAATGTTTACTCAGGCACTATCATGAGTTATTCCATGTAACCAAGGGCAGGGGGAGGGGCTGCTTCTCTCAGTAGTCGTCAATACTTGTAGAGGGGGAGTGGTGAGTATGATGGTCCATTGGCCCCTCTAGTTTTAACATGACATAGAAAGTGTGGGAATAGAGATCTCTTCTTTACTAAACAAAGAAGGAGGAGTGAGTGGTGGGAAACTGAATCTTAGCAAATGCCTGTCAAGGGTTTAAGACATTTTGGCAAACAAGGAAGGTTGCAACACATTACATTATTGCCCTTAGATAAAAACTTGTTAGCGACGTTTATAGGTATGACAACAGAAGCACAGGCCACAGAAGTGAACATCTGCATATAGTAGTATGTTGAATTAAAGCCCCTGCCTCCAGAGTAGAGGAAACACCCAGCAAAACAAAAAGACAGGGAGTGAATAAGCAAACCACGTATTAGACAAGGACTTAGTGTTCAAAGTGAGTGAGTCTCGAAACTCAGTAACAAAAAAAGCAAATCCAAAGAATCCCAATAACCCAAATAAAAGTGGGCAAAATTCCTGAATGGACACTGTGATGGTTTCAATATGTTTGGGCCAGGGTGTAGCACTATAAGGAGGTATAGCTTTGTTGGAGGAAGTGTGTCACTGTGGGAGTAGCTTTAAGAGAGTTTCTTCCTAGCTGCCTGAGGATGCGATGCTAGTCTCTTTCTAGTTACCTTTGGATCAAGATGTAGATCTATTGGCTCCTCTAGCACCATGTCTGTCTGCACACTGCTATGATTCCTGCCATGATGATAATGATCTCAACCTCTGAAACTGTAAGACAGTCCCAGTGAAATGTCATCCTTTATAAGACTTGCCTTGGTCGTGGTGTCTCTTCACAGCAATGGTAAACCTATGACAGACATTTTCCAGAGAAATAAAATTGAAAACAGGTACACATAAAAAGTGTTCAATTCAACAGTCAAGAGGCAGAGGCAGGCAGATAAAAATTGGGGATAAAAATTGCTACAGCCCTTAAGAAAGCAATATAGTCTTCTTGTCTCTATCTGTGCCCTGGAGTCACTCCTGTGACACAGATCTACATACCCAGATCTTGCCCAGAGAAAGCTGGTATCCGAGGAGTACTGTCACTCCTAAGATCATAGATCCAACACTTTTGTTCCAATAACTGCCCCAAAAGGAACTTGCCAGGAGACCACCGGGGACAGGAACCATAGAGCACCCAGGGACAGGATCCTTCAGGTTTCCATCAGCTCCCCAGAGCTAACCCTGTGATACACCTTCCCACACCCAAATACCACCTGGAGAGAACTGGTCTTCCAGGAGTGCTGACACACCTAAAATCACAGGCTCAGAGACTCACAGGGTCACAGGAGGGACAGACTCCAGTCAGAGACAGCAAGACCAACTAGCACCAGAGATAACCAGATACCAAGAGGCAAGCATAAGAACCTAAGCAACAAAAACAAAGGCTACTTGGCATCATCAGAACCCAGTTCTCCCACTACAGCAAGTCCTGGACACCCAACACATTGGAAAAGCAAGATTCAAATTTAAAAACACAGCTCATTAGGATGATAGAGGACTTTAAGAAAGACATAAATAACTCCTTTAAAGAAATACAGGAGAACACAGGTAAACAGATAGACACCCTTAAAGAGGAAACACAAAAATCCCTTAAACAGTTATAGGAAAACACAACCAAATAGGTGAAGAAATTGAACAAAACCTTCCAGGGTCTAAAAATAGAAGTAGAAACAATAAAAATATCACAAAGAGAGACATCCCTGGAGTTAGAAAACCTAGGAAAGAGATCAGAAGGAAAGAGATCAGAAGTCATAGATGCAATCATCACCAACAGAATACAAGAGGTAGAAGAGAGAATCTCAGGTGCAGAAGATACCATAGAAAACATTGACACAACAGTCAAAGAAAATGCAAAATGCAAAAAGACCATAACCCAAAACATTCATGAAATCCAGGACACAATGAGAAGACTAAACCTAAGGAAAATAGGTATAGAAAAGAGTGAACTTAAAGGGCCAGTAAATACCTTCAACAAAATTATAGAAGAAAACTTCCCAACCCAAAGAAAGAGATACCCATGAACAGACAAAAAACCTATAGAACTCCAAATAGACCCGACCAGAAAAGAAATTCCTCCTGTCACATAATAATCAAAACACCAAATGCACTAAACAAAGAAAGAATTTTAAAAGCAGTAAAGGAAAAAAGGTCAAGTAACATATAAAGGCAGTCCTATCAGAATTACATCAGACTTTTCACCAGAGACTATAAAAGCCAGAAGATACTGGGAAGATGTCATATAGACCTTAAGAGAACACAAATGCCAGCCAAGGCTACTATATCTAGAAAAATTCTCAATTACCATAGATGGAGAAACCAAAATATTCCATGACAAAACCAAATTTACACAATATCTTTCCACAAATCCAGCCCTACAAAGGATAATAGATGGAAAACTCCAACACAAGCAGAGAAACTACATCCTAGAAAATGGAAAAAAGTAATCTTCTTTCAACCAACCCAACAGAAGATAACAACACAAGCATAATTCCACCACTAACAACAAAAATGATAGGAAAAAACAATCACTTTTTCTTTTATTTTTCATGAAAATATCCCCATTATCATCATCTTTTTTTATTAGATATTTTCTTTATTTACATTTCAAATGATAGCTGCTCTCCTGGTAACTCCTCTGAAAAAATATCAAAAACAAAAACAAAAAACCAACCCTATTTCCTCCTCCCTCCCCCTGCTCGCCAACCCATCCTCTCCCACTTTCTGGCCCTGGCATTCCCCTACCTTAGGGCATAAACCTTCACAAGACCAAGGGCCTCTCCTCCCATTGATGACTGACTTGGCCATCCTCTGCTATACATGTGCTGCTAGAGCCATGAGTGCCACCATGTGTGCTCTTTGGCTGATGGTTTAGTTCCTGGGAGCTCTGAGGGTACTAGTTAGTTCATATTGTTGTTTGTCCTAAGGGGCTGCAAACCCTTCAGCTCCTTAGGTCCTTTCTCTAGCTCCTTCATTGGGGACCCTGTACTCAGTCCAATGGATGGCTGTGAGCCTCTACTTCTGTATTATTAGTCAGGTACTGTCAAAACCTCTCAGGAGAGAGCTATATCTGGCTCCTGTCATCCAGCACTTGCTAGCATCCACAATAGTGTCTGCATTTGATGATTGAATATGGGAAGGATTCCCAGGTGGAACAGTCTCTGGATTGTCCTTCTTTCAGTCTTTGCTCCATAGTTTGTCTCTGCAACTCCCTAGATGGGTATTTTGTACCCCCTTCTAAGAAGGAACGAAATATCCACACTTTGGTCTTCCTTCTTGAGTTTCTTGTGGTTTGTGGATTATATTTTGGGTATTCTGAGCTTCTGGGCTAATATCCACTTATCAGAGAGTGCATGCCATGTGTGTTCTTTTGTAACTGGGTTACCTCACTCCAGATGATATTCTTCAGATCCATCCATTTCCCTAAGAATTTCATAAATTCATTGTTTTTAATAGCTGAGTAGTACTCCATTGTGTAGATGTACCACATTTTCTGTATCCATTCCTCTGTTGAGGGACATTTGGTTGTTTCCAGTTTCTGGGTATTATAAATAAGGCTGCTATGAATGTAGTGGAGCATGTGTCCTTATTACATGTTGGAGCATCTTCTGGATATATGCCCAGGAGTGGTATAGCTGGGTCTTCTGATAGTACCATGTCCAATTTCCTAAGGAACTGCTAAACTGATTTACATTGTGGTTGTACCAGCTTGCAATTCCACCAGCAAAGAAGAAATGTTCCTCTTTATCCACAACCTCTCCAGCATCTGCTGTCACCTAAGTTTTTGATCTTAGCCACTCTGACTGGTGTGAGGTGGAATCTCAGGATTGTTTTGATTTGCATTTCCCTGATGACTAAGGATGTTGAACATTTCTTTAGGTGTTTCTCAGACATTTGGTGTTCCTCAGTTAAGAATTCTTTGTTTTGCTCTGTACTCCATTTTTTAATAGAGTTATTTGATTCTCTGGAGTCTAACTTCTTGAGTTCTTTGTATATATTGGATATTAGCCCTCTATCAGATATAGAATTAGTAAAAATCTTTTCCCAATCTGTTGGTTGCCGTTTTGTCCTATTAACAGTTTCCTTTACTTTATAGAAGCTTTGTAATTTCACTTTTCTTAATATCTCTTAGTATCAATGTACTCAGTTCCCCAATAAAAAGACTTAGATGAACAGACTGGCTATGTAATCAGGACTCAGCATTTTGCTGCATACAGGAAACCGTACTTTAGTGTCAAAGACAAACACTACCTAAGAGTAAAAGGCTGGAAAAAATATTTCCAAGCAAATGGTCCCAAGAAACAAGCTGGCGTAGCCTTTCTAATATCAAATAAAATGGACTTTCAACCAAAAGTTATCAAAAAGGTTAAGGGAGAACACTTCATACTCATGAAAGGAAAAGTCTACCAAGAAGAACTCTCAAGTCTGAACATCTATGCTCCAAATGCAAAGGCATCCATATTCATAAAAGAAACTTTACTAAGGCTCAAAGCACACATTGTACCTCACACAATAATAATGGGAGACTTCAACACCCCAGTCTCATCAATGGACAGATTATGAAAATAGAAATTAAACAGAGACACAGTGAAACTACCAGAAGTTATGACCCAAATGAATTTAATAAAATCTATAGGAAATTTCATCCTCAAACAAAATACTATACCTTTTTCTCAGCACCTAATGGTACCTTCTCCAAAACTGACCATATTATCAGTCACAAACTAGGCCTCAATAGATATAAGATTGGAATAATCCCATGCATTCTGCCAGATCACCACAGACTAAGGCTGGTCTTCAATAACAACAAAAACAATAGAAAGCCAACATACACATGGAAGCTAATCAATGCTCTACTCAATGGTAACTTGGTCAATGAAAAATAAAGAATAAACTGGGTGTTGGTGGCGCTTGCCTTTAATCCCAGTACTTGGAAGGCAGAGGCAGGTGGATTTCTGAGTTCGAGGCCAGCCTGGTCTACAGAGTGAGTTCCAGGATAGCCAGGGCTATACAGAGAAACCCTGTCTCTAAAAAACAAACAAACAAACAAACACACAAAAACAAAAACAAAACAAAACAAAAAAGAAATTAAAGACTTTAGAATTTAATGAAAATAAAGGTACAATATAACAAAACTTATGGGAAACAATGAAAACAATGCTAAGAGGAAAACTCATATATCAAGAACTTCAAGTCTCTGAAGAAAGAAATTGAAGAAGATCTCAGAAGATGGAAAATTCTCCCATGCTCATGGACTGGCAGGATCAATATAGTAAAAATGGACATCTTGCTGAAAGCAATCTATAGATTCAACACAATTCCCATTAAATTACAACTCAATTCTTCATGAGTTAGAAAGTGCAATTAGCAAATTCATTTGGTATAACCAAAAATCTAGGGTAGCAAAAACTATTCTCAACAACAAAAGAATCTCTGGTGGAATCACCATCCCTGACCTTAAGCTGTACGACAGAGCAATTGTGATAAAACCTGCATGGTATTGGGTACAGAGACAGGCAGGTAGATGAATGGAAAAGAACTGAAGACCCAGAAATGATCCCACACACCTATGGTTACTTGATCTTTGACAAAGCAGCTAAAATCATCTAGTGGGGAAAAACCCCAGCATTTTTAATAAATGGTTCTTGTTCAATTGGTGGTCAGCATGTAGAAAAATGCATATCAACCCATTCTTATCTCCTTGTAAAAAGCTCAAGTCCAAGTGGATTAAGGACCTCTACATTAAAGCAGATACACTGAAACTAATAGAATAGAAAGTGGGGAAGAGCCTCAAACACATGGGCACAGGGGAAAATGTACTGAACACAACAGCAATGGCTTATGCTCTAAGCTCAATAATTGACAAATGGGACCTCATACAATTGCCAAGCTTCTGTAAGGCAAAGGACATTGTCAATAGGACAAAAACAGCGACCAACAGATTGGGAAAAGTTCTTTACTAATCCCACATCCAATAAGAGGCTAATATTCAATATATACAGAGAACTCAAGAAGTTAGACTCCAGAAAACTAAAGAACCCTATTTAAAAATGGAGTTCAGAGCTCACAGAGTATTCTCAACTGAGGAATATTGAATGACAGAGAAGCACCTAAAGGAATGTTCAAGAGAAGCCAACATGTAGGCAGATGAACAAGAAGATGATCATGATCCCACGTAGTTTTTTTTTTTTTAATTAGGTATTTTCTTTATTTACATGTACATTTTCCCTTTCCCATCTTCCCCTGCAAAACAAACAAACAAACAAACAAACAAACAAAAGCAAGAACAAACCCCTTTTGCCTCCCCCTTCCCCATGCCTGCTACCCCACCCTCTCCCACTTATTGGCCCTGGCGTAGTTTTAAACTGTCACAAGTAGCTAAGATTTTCACAAGATTTATATATTACTGAATATACAACCTTGGTGAATTTCCTTGTCAGACATGCTGAACTGGCCTGCTTGAACTCCTGATGTCTTGGACTTCAGCCAGATCCAGTCAAGACACAGACATCAGAGAGTCATCAATCCTGTTTTCCCTACCTTTCCCCACCCCCTTCATAACATCTCAATGCCCATATTCAGCTTGAAGAAGTTATGAGGAGTTGTTGATACATTTCCCTGGGCTTTGGGGCTGGAGAGGGTTACTATTAATAGGTTGTCTTTCTAAGGAATGTAGAAATGGTCATATTTGGAACAGGGAGGAAATAGCTAGAACTGATTGTATAGCCATAATCTCATTTGGTAGAAACCTTTATTATTGTTACTAAGTTGAAGTCATGCATTCTTACTTGGTACAGAACTTATTTTGATGCAAAATCAATATTATCATTGGTATAAATTTCTTCTATTAATACTAAATATTTGAAAGTACAGGGCTTAGACCCAGCTCTTCTTTTGCTGTTATTATAAATAGATCTGAGATGTTTAAGTCTGTGAGTTTAGGGCCAAATAGCATATTCATTTTATTTATTGTTAATGTGTTTTCAAGATTTTAATAAGAAATAGCTGAGAGTAGTTAATGGACAGCAGTTCAGATTACTTTACATAGATAGTTGGTTTTCAAAAACATCAGAAATCCATAGAATGTGACATTTAATGTTATTAACTCATTTGTTGTTGAGACTAGTCTGCTCCTGACAGCTTTCCCCATCTTGGACTCAAGGAAGAAATTGAACATATATGAATTACTCTGGTTGTGGTAAGACAACTAAACAAAAATTGCCTCTTTTCATCTACAGACATAATACTGTCCAAAGAAAGGACACATTTACAGATTTAGGACAGCTGAATTCTGCCGAGACAGTGTGGGCTAGTCCTTATTTTTTTCCTGTTTTCTCTATGTCTTTCAGATGACCCTGGCTAGAACGCTGAAGACTGATGCTCCAACGTTTTGAAGTAAAGGACTGTCCAGGTGTTCAGTAGTCTCTATCAATCAGAATTTTTTGAAGCTGTGTTAGGCTTCCTATATATTTTCAGTTATTACCATTTGTTATTGGATTTCTGACATTTTTGAAAAATTCCATAGTCTCCTAGCCAACCCAGGCTTTTTACTTTGAGACGAACAGATTTAAGAGGATAGTTTTCAGTTGACATTCAATCTAAAGCCAAGATATAGCCAGGTGCAGAACTATAGTCTTTTAAGTTAGGATGGAGTTGCCATTAGGGCAGTGGCAGGCCTGTGGTTGGACAGGAAAAGGGAGGCGGAGCTAGGAGTTGGGTAGATAGACAGAGAAGTTGCAAGGACAGAAGAAGGAAGGGGAGAGAAGCCAACATGGAGGCAGACAAACAGGAAGATGATCCTGATCACTCATCATGTTTTTAAACAGCCACAAATAGCTAAGATTTTGACAAGGTTAGAATAATTGGGTTAAAGCTTTATCTTTATGAATTGGCTCTCAAATTATTGTACTGGCATCTTGTAAATTGTGACCTTATTGTTATATAAATCTGATTGGATAATTAGAAAAAAAAGAAAGAAATGTTCAACACCTTTAGTCATCTGGGAAACGCAAATCAAAACAACACTGAGATTCCACCTCACACCAGTCAGAATGGCTAAGGTCAAAAACTCAGGTGACATAAGACATTGGTGAGAATGTGGAGAATGAGGAACACTGCTCCATTGCTGGTGGGATTGCAAGCTGTTACAACCACTCTGGAAATCAGTCTGGCAGTTCCTCAGAAAATTGGACACGTACTACCTGAGGATCCAGCTATACCTGAGCATATAACCAAAAGATGCTCCAACATATAATAAGGACACATGCTCCACTATGTTCATAGCAGACTTATTTATAATAACCAGAAGCTGGAAAGAACCCAGATGTCATTCAATAGCAGAATGGATACAGAAAATGTGGGAAATTTACACAAAGGAGTACTACTCAGCTATTAAATAAAATGACTTCATGAAATTTTTAGTCAAATAAATGGAACTAGAAAGTATCATCCTAAATGAGGTAACCCAGTCACAAAAGAACATACATCATATGCAGTCAGTGATAAATGGATTTTATCCCAAAAGCACTGGATACTCAAGATACAACTCACATACCACATAAAGCTCAAGAAGAAGGAAGATCAAAGTGTGGATGCTCCAGTCCTTCTCAGAAAGGGCAACAAATATTCACAAGAGGAAATACAGAGACAAAGTTTGGAGCAGAGATTGAAGGAAAGGCCATCCAGAGACTGCCCCACCTGGGAATCTGTCCCATATACACTCACCAAACTCAGACACTATTGTGAATGCCAAGAAGTGCTTGCTGACAGGAGCCTGATAGAGCTGTTTCCTGAGAAGCTCTGCTAGAGCCTGACAAACATGGAGGCAGATGGTTGCAGCCAACCATCGTACTGTGCATGGGGTCCCCAGTGGAGTAATTAGAGAAAGGACTGAAGGAGCAGAAAGGGTTTGCAAGCCTGTAGGAAGAACAACATTATCAACCAACCAGAACCCCCAGAGCTTCAAGGGACTAAACCACCAACCAAAGAGCCAGGAACCCATGAACCATGAAGCAGAGTATGGTCTTGTCAGACATCAATGGGAGGAGAGGCTTTTGGTCCTGTGAAGGCTTAATGTCCCATCATAGGGGAATGCCAAGGTGGGGAGGTGGGATTGTGTGAGTGGGCGGGGAAGCACCCTCATAGAAGCAGGGGGAGGGTGGATTGGATAGGGAGTTTCTGGAGAGGGAACTGGGAAAGGGGATAACATTTGAAATGTAAATAAATAAAATATCCAATAAAAAAGAGAATCTTCATCTGTAAAGTTACAATACAAAAAAGAATGCAACATAGATACAGAAAGATAGGAACCCCATGCCATTCCTGGTTTATTAAGCGCGGATACATGTTAAGTATGAACTCTATATACTGTGCTATATTCCCAGAAACAATACGGAAGCTTTTCAAAATCAAAATAAGAACTAACTTGTGATTCAGTAGCCCCATCCTGGGGAATATACAATAATAAATAAAATCAGGATGCTTAAGAGATACCTGCACTCCCATATTCAACTCAGAATAATTCACAATAGCCAAGATATGGAAATAGCCTGAAGAACTGGAGCTACATTATTTAATCTCAAAAGGGAAGCAGCTCATGGTATTTGTAAAAATATAGTTGGAGCTAAAGGATATCATTCAAATGAAAAAATGTCAGGTGTAAAAAGAAAAATGCTGCATTTCCATTTATATATAGAATCGAAAAAATTCACTTTAAAAAAGATTTATTTATTATGTATAATAAATTTCTGCCTGCATGTACGTCTTTACACTTCATTATAAATGATTATGAGCTACCATGATGTTGCTGAGAATTGAACTCAGGACCTCTGGAAGAGCAGCCTGCTCTGCAGCAGATAGCTTTGAGCCATCTCTCCAGCCCACAAATATTCAGTTTTATAGATGAAGAATTTAAAAAATGATTAGAAGATAATTTGGACAGAAAAGGCCTCAGAAAGTTATCTCTTCAAGAGATTCCTACATATGAAGACACAGAAGTTTTAGGTCAGAAATGGTTTAAGCATTTGAAAAAAATGTGTGAGTCAGGTCCTGCTAAGTTTATTGAAGAACACACTTCAGGGCACTAGGGAATGGCTGTCAGGTTTTTGCAAGCCACATGAGAAGTGTTCAAGGTGTACACTTCAGAATTGACTACAAAGGCCATTGGTCATAAGCATCTCCATGGATACACCACTTACTTGTTCAACTATAAAGACTGCTGTACACAGCTGGACATTTATTCTGTCCCTTTGATGGTCTCTTGGTAGGATTCCCAGTGTTCTCTCTGGGAAAGTACATCTATACTTCAAATGTTCTTCAAGACAACTTCCATTTCTTCTTTAGGAATCTATTTTTTTTCCTTTATTATCCCAACTTCATATCCAGTCTTTTTGAGTTTCAGTGCTTTGTTCAGATGAAATATTTAAATTTCTGACTATATTT
>JADRCD010032153.1:0-17009 GCA_019843815.1 Montemys delectorum
TACCTTTATTTCTTCTTTACCAATTTGTATCCCCTTGATATCTTTTTTTTTCTTATCATTCTAGCTAACTCTTTGAGTACTATATTGGATATATATGGAGAGAGGGGACATCCTTGTCTTGTCCCCAATTTCAGTCAGATTGCTTCAAGTATGTCTCCATTTAATTTGATACTATCTGTTGGTTTGCAGTAAATTGCTTTTATTATGTTTAGGTATGGGCCTTGAATTCCTGATCTTTCTAATACTTTTAACATAAAGGGTATTGTATTTTGTCACATGCTTTTTCTGCATCTAAAGAGATGATCATGTGATTTTTTTTTCTTTGAGTTTGTTTATATAGTGGTTTACATTAAAGGTTTTTTATATATTAAACCAAACTTGCATCCATGGGATGAATCCTATTTGATCA
Organism: Montemys delectorum; assembly: GCA_019843815.1. Classification (NCBI taxonomy): domain Eukaryota; kingdom Metazoa; phylum Chordata; class Mammalia; order Rodentia; family Muridae; genus Montemys; species Montemys delectorum. Next base: position 410 of record JADRCD010032153.1, read on the forward strand.
TGGTGAATGATTATTTTGATGTGTTCTTGGATTTAGTTTGCAAGAATTTTATTGAATATTGTTGTATTGATATTCATGAGGGAGATTGGTCTGAAGTTCTCTTTTTTGGTTGGGTCTTTGTGCAGTTTAGGTATCAGAGTAGTTGTGGCTTCATAGAATGAGATAGGTAGTGTTCTTACTGTTTCTATTTTATGGAATAGTTTGAAGAAAATTGGTATCAGGTCTTTTTAGAAGGTTGGGTAGAATTCTGCACTATATATATCTGTGTCTGTGGTCTTTTTTTTTTTTTTTTTTTTTTTTAGATGACAGGTTCTTAATGACTTCTTCTATTTCCTTGTGTGATATGGGCCTGTTTAGATAGTTCACCTTATTGATTTAACTTTGGTATATGGCATCTGTCTAGAAAACCATCCATTTTATCTAGATTTTCCAGTTTTGTTGAGTATAAGCTTTTATGGTAGAATCTAGTAATTTTTTGAATTCCCTCCATTTCTGTTGTTATGTTTCCCTTTGCATTTCTGATTTTGTTAATTTGAATACTGCCTGTCTTCCCTTTAGTTAGTTTGGCTAATGGTTTATGTATCCTGTTTATTTTCTCAAAGAACCAGTTTCTGGTTTTGTTGACTCTTTTATTGTTTTCTTTGTTTCTATTTGGTTGATTTTGGCCTTGAGTTTGACTATTTCCTGTCTTGTACTCTTCTTAGGTGAGTTTGCTTCTTTTTGTTCTAGAGTTCTCAGGTTTGCTGTTAAGTTGTTAGTGTAAGATCTCTCCAGTTTCTTTACCAGGGCATTTAGTGCTATGAAACTTTCCTCTTAGCACTGCTTTCTTTGTGTTCCATAATTTTGGGTATGATGTGTCAACATTTTCATTAAATGCGAGGAAGTCTTAAATTTCTTTCTTTATTTCTTCCCTGACCAAGTTATCATTGAGTAAAAAGTTTTTCAATTTCCACGTGTATGTGGGATTTCTGTAGTTTATGCTGTTATTGAAGACCAGTTTTAGGCCATGGTGATAGTATATCATGCATGATATTATTTTAATCTTCTTGTATTGGTTGAGGGTTGTTTTCTGACCAAATATATGTTCGATTTTGGAGAAGGTACCATGAGGTGCTGAGAAGAAGGTGTATTCTTCTCTTTTAAAGTAAAATGTTCTGTAGATATCGGTTAAATTAATCTAGTTCATAACCTCTCTTAGTTTCACTGTATCTCTAGTTTCTGTTTCAATGTCTTGTTCATTGGTGAGAGTGTGTTGTTGAAATCTCCCACTATTATTGTGTGAGGTTCAATGTGTGTTTTGAGCTTTAGTAAAGTTTCATTTATGAATTTGGGTGCTCTTGCATTTGAAGCATAGATGTTCAGAATTAAGATTTTGTCTTCGTAGATTTTCCCCTTGAAGTATATGAAGTGTCCTTCTTCATCATGCTTGATAACTTTTGGTTGAAATCTATTTTATTGGATATTAGGATGACAACTCCTGTTTGTTTCCCAGAACCATTTGCTTAGAAGTCATTTTTCCATCCTTTTACTCTGAGGTAGTGTCTGTCTTTATTATTCAGGTATATTTTTTGCATGAAGCAAAATGTTGGATCTTGTTTGTATATCCAGTCTGTTAGCTTATGTCTTTTCATAGATGAGTTGAATTCATTAATATTGAGAGATATTAAAGAGAAATAACTGTTGGCTCCTGATATGTTTTTTTTTGTTTGTTTTTGTTTTTGTTTTTCGAGACAGGGTATTTCTGTATAGCCCTGGCTGTCCTGGAACTCTGTAGACCAAGCTGACCTTGAACTCAGAAATCCACCTGCCTCTGCCTCCTAAGTGCTGGGATTAAAGACATGGGCCACCACTGCCCTGCCCGGCAATATGTTTGTTTTTCTAGGTGACTTTATGTGCTTGTGATTCTCTGCTTTTGGCTTTGTTGTGAGATGCTTAATGTCTTGTCTTTTATTTGGTGCAGGTACCTTCCTTGTGTTGGAGCTTTCTTTCCAGGATCTTTTCTGTAGGGCTAGGTTGGTAGATAGATATTGTTTGAATTTGGTTTTGTCCTGAAATATTTAGATTTCTCCATCTATGTTGATTGAGAGTTTTGCTGGGTATAGTAGCCTGGGCTGGCATTTGTGTTCTCTTAGTGTCTGCATGATCTCTGACCAGGCTCTTCTGTCTTTCATAGTCTCTGTTGAGAAGTCTGGTGTAATTCTGATAGGCCTACCTTTGAATGTTACTTTACTTTTTCCTCTTGCAGCTTTAAATTAATATTCTTTCTTTGTTGTGTGCATTTAGTGTTTTGATAATTAGGTTAAGAGAAGATTTTCTTTTCTGACCCCATTTATTTGGTGTTCTATAGACTTCTTGTACCTTTATGTCCATCTCTTTCTTTAGGTTGGGGAAGTTTTCCTCTGATTTTGTTGAAGACATTTTCAGGCCCTTTCAGCTGGGTATCTTTGTTCTCCTCTATTCTGATTTTTCTTAGATTTGGTCTTCTGATTGTGTCCTGAATTTCCTAGATTCTTTAGATTAGGAGTATTTTATGTTTTTAATTTTCTTTGATAGTTTGTCAATATCTTTTACTGTATCTTCTACATCTGAGATTCTCTCTTCTATCTCTTGTATTCTGTTGGTAATACTTACATCTGCAATTCCTGACCTCTTTCCTAGGTTTTCCATTTCCAGGTTTGCCTCTGTTTGTGTTTTCTTTATTGTTTCTATTCCTACTTTTAGGTCTTGAATCACTTTATTCAATTTCTTCACCTGTTTACTTGCATTTTCTTTCAGGGAGTTATTGATATCCTCCTTAAAGGACTCTATTATCTTCATGAGATAGGGTTTTAGGACAGATTGCTGATTTTCAGGTGTGTTGGTGTATTCAGGGCTTGCTGTGGTGGAGAACTGGGTTCTGATGATGCCCATGTATTTTGGCTTCTGTCACTTATGGTCTTGTGCTTGCCTTTTGCCATCTGGATATCCCTGGTGTTTGTTGCTCTGAGTGACTGTATAGAGTTTGCCTTTTTGTCCCTGGGTTGTTTCAGGTCTAATAGTAGATCTGGCACCCCAGGCTGTATCTGACCACCTGTGGGGCATTTCAACTGGGGGCTCTTCAAAGGGGCAGAAAAGCTGCTGATCTGTTGCCCTGGCTGCAATAGATTTTCTCGGATGCCTTCAGACTGTTTGGTCTTCAGTGGAGCAGTCAAGCTGTTGTTCAACTGCTCTAAGTGCAGCTTATCCTCAACTGCTCTAAGTGAAGCAGATACTTGCCACAGGCCGGCTGATCTGGACCTCCCTCAACCCTTGGGAGAAATGGGGTCCTAGTCAGGTTGAGGAGGCGTAGGTGAAGAAATGATGACAGAGACTACACATGAAGTACAGGATCTGAATGTATTTCTTAAAAATGGCATCAGACTTTTACAGTCATTGTAAAAGAGAAATGATAAATCCGGCAGCTTAATAATTAAGGTACATTTGAGGCCACCTGAAACGCACTGAGTCTAAAGCAGCCACCTCTCTGGATAGGTGCTGCATCCCCCTGGCCCGAGCGCTCTGGGACTGCGGACTTCATGAATCTAAGTTCTAGTTCATCTAAGTTCTAGTGCGAGTCCAAGAGAGTCAGAGTTCAAGAGAGGATCCCAGTCCAAGAGAGAGCACAAAGTGAAAAGCAGGCTTATATGGTATACAGGAAACAGGGTGAATGACAAGAGTCACGTAGGCGGGCAGGGGTCAAAAGGATCAGAGAGCAAAACTGAAGTCACGTAGGCAATTGACACAAGGTTGGTAGGTAGATAGCCAGGTGTGAAGCAGGAGGAAGAGCAGTTGAGCCCCTCCCTGCTGGGGTTATTTTGGTATTCCTATGCTAATTCTCTGCTTCTGCTGGAGGCAAGACTAGGAGAATCAGATCTAGCATTTCCTGCTAATTCTCTGGGCCTCACTGGAGGGAAATCCTTGGATTACTCTCTAGTATGTAAAGCAGTTCTGACTATTGTGGGGCTGCCCTAAGGTATGTGCTTGACCTTTGTTGCTAACTCTGAGGACAAAATCTGTCTGGTAAGGTAAGGCAGATTCCTTGAGAGAAATTCCAAGCTAAAGACAGCTTGGAATTAAATTAGGATATATTGGAATCATTGTGCTGGCCAGGAAACAATGCCCAATCTTAGCCATTAATGAATCATTTCTTGGGGTACCTTTATGCCTAAATAAGAGGGCATGTTGACGATTGGAAAGACTGATCTGAAACACGTCTGAGTTAGGAGATGCCAGTGACTGACCCAGGAGGCACAGAACTCCTTTTGGATCATTAAGGCCTCTCATCCTTAATCAGGCTTTTACCGCCGATAATTTGGATATGACTGGTGTAGACAAGTGGGCGTGGCAGATCCTCATGTGCTCTGAGTGCAGAGGATCCTCAACTCTTCAACTGCTCTGAGTGCAGCAGGTCCTCAACTGCTCAGAGTGCAGTGGGTCCTCTAGAATGGATCAGGATATGATGTCTTCACCAGAGCAGACCTCTGCCTCAGCCACAAGTACCTGGTGGAAGGGACAGAAGGGGAGTGATATTGGGGAGGGTTGGTGTTTTGGTAGGTGATGGGTCCCTAGTCCACTAGGCTTCTAGCAGCAACTCCAGGAGTCAGAGAGCTGTTGGGGGTGGGGGTGGGGTTCTTACCAACTGCTGTGAGTGCACTGGTTCTCTAGGATGGATCAGAATATGGTGTCTCCACAGGAGGAGACAAACTAGGAGTCTGTTCCAGCAGCAAGGACTGGGAGGAAGGGGTGAAGGGCAGCACATGTCTTTTTTATGTTTAACATTTGAACATATTTAATACCCTGTGGTATGCAGAAAATGCATAGAAAACACTTCTGAAGCACAGTGGTTGTCTCCAGAAAAAAAAAACATTTGTTTTATTACTTGTTCTTTGCATGAAACACAGCTTTTCTTCAGGGAATGATTGAAAGAAAAACTTTCCTAGTTGAGACACCCATACTATCTTAGAAAAAAATAGCCAAAATATCTGAAAAGAGTAATAAAATACCCTGTTATTTTCTAACTGTGATCTGTTAGTATATAGGTTTTTTTTCTTGTATTTCAACTAAAATGGCTTATTACAAAAGCATGAGTGATGAACATATATGCATTCAGCTGTTTTCTATTAAACTGTATAGAAAGGGAACTTGGAGAGAAATAGAATATAATCATACTTTTCTTATTTAATTGTTATTTTTTACAAATTGGTATTTTGGTAAATATCTTAAGTTGTAATAGATTTATTATTACATTGTCTTTATTTTTATTCCATCTAGGAACCAGAGGAGATAATGACATTGCATGAACATGGCCCACAGAATCAAGTAAGCAAGGCTCATAGGAGCTCAAAGAGAAGGGAGGAACAAACACTGACCCTGTATGAGTCTGACATAGGTCCTCTGCATATATCTTATATATGTGTAGCTTCGTGTTCTTATGGAACTACCAACAATGAAAGTGGAGGATGTCTCTGACTTTTTTGTCTACTTGTAGGACCCTTTCCCTCCTTCTGAATAGACTTGCACAGTCTTCACATAAGAACTTGTGCCCAGCCTTAGTGTATCTTGTTAGGCTATGTTTGGTGGTGGATATCACTGGGGGACTTATTATTTATTTATTTATTTTGAAAGAAAAAGGTAGAATAGTGGATCTGGGAAAGACAGTAGTTCAGGTGAGGGTTAAAGGAGTAGGGAGAAGGAGAGAAGAATAAAAGTTTTAAAGTGTCTATCCAGTATGAACCTATAGCTGGAGTGGACCTAGGGTGCTGGCTCTGTACCCACTTTTACAACACCCAAAGGAAGCCCAACTTCCAGGTGCTCTGACATGCCACAGGTGCAGTCACAACATCCGCCCCAACACCCAGACTAACTGGGATAACAGGGATGCAAGGACAAAGGAACGACCTCCCTGCCAGTAGTACCAGTTCCTTCTGATTTGAAAGTGCACCCAGAGCAGACCTGGGGCATTGGCTCTGTACCGATTCCTACAACACCCAGAGGGAGCCTGACTCCCAGGTTCTCTGAAACTCTCAGGATCACAGGATCACAGAGGAAGCTTGATTCCCAGGAGATTGGACACATCCAGGATCACTGGAGCTCTGACACACTCAAGACCACAGTTGAGGCCACAACATCTTTCCCAACACATGGAGTAACTAGGACCCCATGGGGACCAAGGAAACACAAACTCCTGCCTTCACAGAGGCATGGGTTACTTCCAGCTTGCATCTTGGCTCAGAGCAGACCCCACCCATTCCTGTGACACCCAGAGAAAGCTTGACTCTTAGGAGCTCTGATACAACAAGATCTCAGGAGCTTTGTCACACCAGGATTTCAGGATCCCAGAGGCAGCTTGACAGGCTCCAGTTAGAGACAGCAAGGGCAGGTAGAACTAGAGATAACCAGATGGTGAGAGACAAGCACAGGAACATAAGCAAGAAACCAAGGCTACTTAGAATCATCAGAACCCAGTCCTTCCACTGAAGCAAGTCTTGGATACCCCAACACACCAAAAAAGCAAGAATCTGATTTAAAATCACATCTCATGATGATGATAGAGGACTTGAAGGACATAGATCACTCCCTTAAAGAAATACAGGAGAACACAGGTAAACAGGTAGAAGCCCTTAAAGAGGAAACACAAAAATCCCTTAAAGAATTACAGGAAAATACAAACAAACAGGTGAATGAATCGAACAAAATCATCCAGGATCTAAAAAGGGAAATAGAAACAATAAAGAAATACTAAAGGGAGACAACCCTGGAGTTAGAAAACCTAGGAAAGATCAGGAGTCATAGATGTAAGTATCACCAATAGAATACAAGAGATAGAAGAGAGAATCTCATGGGCAGAGGACACCATAGAAAACATTGACACAACAGTCAAAGAAAATGCAAAAAGCAAAAAGTTCTTAACCCAAAACATGCAGGAAATCCAAGACACAATGAGAAGACCAAACCTAGGATAATAGGCATAAAGAGAGTGAAGATTCCCAATGTAATGGGCCAGTAAATATTACAAGGGAAGTAAACTTCCCTTATCTAGTAAAAGAGATGCCCATGATCATACAAGAAGAATACAGAACTCCAAATAGACTACACTAGAAAAGAAATTCTTACCATCATATAATAGTCAAAACATCAAATGTAAATCAAAGAAAGAATATTAAAAGCTATATGTGAAAGAGGTCAAATAACATATAAAGGCAGATCTATCAAAATTATACTCGATTCTCACCAGAGACTATGAAAGCTAGAGTATTCTGAGCAGATGTCATACAGACCCTAAGAAATCACAAATGCCATCCCAGGCTACTATACCCATGAATAATCTCAATTAACATAGATGGAGAAACCAAGAATTTTCATGACAAAACCAAATTTACACAATATCTTTCCACAAATATGGTCCTACAGAAGATAATAGAGGGGAACCACCAGCACAAGGAGGGAAACTATACCCTAGAAAAACCAAGACAGTAATCTTCTTTCAAGAAACCCAAAAGAAGTTAGCCACACAAACATAATTCCACTTCTAATAATAAAAATAACATGAAGCAACAATAACTATTCTTTAATATCTCTTAACATCAATAGACTCAATTCCTCAATAAAAAGACATAGACAGACTGCATATGTAAACAGGACCCAGTATTTTTCTGCATCCAGGAAACATACTGTACTGGCTAGTTTTGTGTGTCAACTTGACACAGGCTGGAGTTATCACAGAGAAGGGAGTTTCAGTTGGGGAAGTGCCTCCATGAGATCCAGCTGTGGGGCGTTTTCTCAATTAGTGATCAAGGGGGTAGGGCTCCTTGTAGGTGGTGCCATCCCTGGGCTGGATGTCTTAGGTTCTATAAGAGAGCAGGCTGATCAAGCCAGGAGAAGCAAGTCAGTAAGGAACATCTCTCCACGGCCTCTGCATCAGCTCCTGCTTCCTGACCTGCCTGAATTCCAGTCCTGACTTCCTTTGGTGATCAATAGCCATGTGAAAGTATGCTGAATAAACCCTTTCCTCCACAACTTTCTTCATGGTCATGATGTTTGTACAAGAATAGAAACCCTGACTAAGACACAGACCTCAGTGAAAAAAAACAGAATCTACCTCAGAGTAAAAGGTTGCAAAAAAAATTTCCAAACAAATGGTCTGAAGAAACAAGCTGTAGTAGCCATTCCAAATATCAAATAAAATAAACTTTCAACCAAAAGTTATGAAAAAAGATAAGGACACTTAATACACATCAAAGGAAAAATCTACCAAGATGAACTATCAATTCTGAACATCTATGCTCCAAATGCAAGGGTACCCACATTCATAAAACAAACTTTACTAATCCTCAAAGCACATATTGTACCTCACACAATAGTAGTGGGAGACTTCAACAGCCCACTCTCATCAAGGGATAGATCATAGAAACAGAAAGTAAAAGTGAGAGTGAAACTATGAATCAAATGCATTTAACAGATATCTATAGAACATTTCATCCTAAAACAAGAGAATATACATTCTTCTTAGCACCTCTTGATACCTTCTCCAAAGGAGACCATATAATTGCTCACAAAACAGGCCCCAACAGATAAAAGAAGATTGAAATAATCCCATACATTCTATCAGATCACCACAGACTAAGGCTGGTCTTCAATAACAACAAAAATAAGAGAATGTCTGCATACTCATGGAAGCTGAAGAATACTATATTCAGTGATAACTTGGTCAAGGAAGAAATAAAAATATAAATAAAAGCCTTTTTAGAATTTAATCAAAATGAAGGCACAATATATCTAAACTTATAGAACATAATGAAAGCAGTGATAAGAGGCAAACTCATACCTCTGAATGCCTTCAAAAAGAAACTGGAGGGAGCATACACTAGCAGCTTGATAGTATACCTGAAAGTTTTAGAATGAAAAAAAAAAAAAAGCTAATACATCCAAGAGGAGTAGATAGCAGGAAATAATCAAATTCAGGGCTGAAATCAACAAAGTAGAAACAAAAAGAATAAAAAAAAAAACCAGGAGGTTGTTCTTTTTGAAAATCAACAAGACTTAGCAGACTAAGTAGAGGGAACAGAGAGAGAATCCAAATTAACAAAATCAGAAATGAAAACCGAAACATAACAACAGAAACTGAGGAAATTCAAAAAAATTATCAGATCCTACTACAAAAGCCTGTACTCAACAAAATTCGAAAATCTGGATGAAATGGACAATTTTCTAGGCAGATATAAGGTACAAAGTTAAATAAGGATGAGATAAACCATCTAAACAGTCTCATAATTCCTAAAGAAGTAGAAGAAGTTATTAAAATTCTCCCAAACAAAATAAGCCCAGGACTAGATGGTTTTATTGCAGAATTCTATCAGACCTTCAAAGATGGCTAAAGATCAATATTCTTCAAAATATTCCACAAAACAGAAACAGAAAGAATGCTACCCAGTTCATTCTATGAAGTCAAAATTATGCTTATACTTAAACCACACAAAGACCAAACAAAGAAAGAGAACTTCAGATCAATTTCCCTTATGAATATCAATGAAAAAAATACTCAATAAAATTCCCACAAACAGAAACCAAGAAAATATCCAAATGATCATCCTTCATGATCATATAGACTTTATTCCAGTGATACAGGGATGGTTCAATATATGGAAATCCATCTTTGTAATTCACCATCTAAACAAACTCAAAGAACAAACCACATTATCATCTCATTAGATGTTGAGAAATCATTTGACAAAGTTCAAGACCCTTCATGATAAAAGTCTTGCAAAGATCAAGATTCAAAAAGCAATATACAGCAAACAAGTAGCAAACATCAAACGACATGGAGAAAAACTTGAAACAATTCCACTAAAATCAGCAACTAGACAAGGCTGCCTACTCTCTCCCTACCTATTCAGTATAGTACTTGAAGTCTTAGCCAGAGCAATTTGAATAGCAAAAGGAAGTTAAAGGGATACAAATTGGAAAGGAAGTAGTCAAAGTATCACCATTAGCAGATGGTATGATAGTATAATTAAGTGACCCCAAAAATTCCACTAGGGAAGTACTAAACCTGATAAACAGCTTCAACAAAGTGACTGGATATAAAATCAACTCAAACAAATCAGTAGCCTTCCTATATTCAAAGGATAACAGGATGAGAAATAAATTATTGGAAACAACACCCTTCACAATACTAAAAAACAATATAAAATACCTTGATGTGACTCCAACCAAGCATGTGCAAGTTCTGTATGACAAGAACTTCAGGTCTCTAAAGATAGAAATCAAAGACCTCCAAAGATGGAAAGATCTCCCATGCCCATGGATTAGCAGTATTTCTATATTAAAGTGGCCATCTTGCTGAAAGCAATCTACAGGTTCAATGCAAACCCCATCAAAATTCCAACTCAATACTTCATAGAATTAGAGAGAGGTATTTACCAATTCATCTGGAATAACATAAAACACAGGACAGCAAAAACTATTCTCAATAATGAAAGAACTTCTGGTGGAATCTCCCTCCCTGACCTCAAGCTGCTTTATAGAACAATAGTGATAAAAACTGTATAGTATTGTTACAGAGACAGGCAGGTATATCAGTGGAATCTAACTGAAGACCCAGAAGTGAACCCACATACCTATAGTCAGTTGATCTTTTACAAAGGAGCTAAAACTGTCCAGTGGAAAAAAAGACAGTATTTTCAACAAATGGTGCTAGTTCAACTGGGGGTCAGCATGTAGAAAATGTAAATCAACCCATTCTTATCTCCTTGTACAAAGCTCAAGTCCAAGTGTTTCGAGGAACTCAATATAAAACCAGATACACTGAAACTAATAGAAGAGAAAGTAGGGAAGAGCCTTGAACACATGGGTACAGGGGAAATTTTTCTGAACAGAAAATCAGTAGCTTATGCTCTAACATCAACAATAGACAAATGGGACCTCATAAAATTGCAAAGCTTCTGTGAGGCCAAGGATACTGTCAAGATCTTTATCAATGCTACATCTGATACACAAAGAATTCAAGAAGTTAGACTGCAGAGAATCAAATAACCCTATTAAAAATGAGGTGTAAGGCTAAATAAAGAATTTTCAACTGAGGAATATCTAAAGGCCAAGAAATGTTCAACATCCTTAGTCATCAGGAAAATACAAATCAAAATGACCCTGAAATTCCACCTCACACCAGTCAGAATGGCTACAGTCAAAAACTCAGGTGCTTAACCCTTATACTAATGATGCGGGTAGTCTACCATTAGTGCTTCCATTTTAGGTACTTCAAAACTGATGCTGAGTCCACAGTACTGGGGTTTAACCAAAACATTGTGATTCTGATACCAAGCTCTTTCTATTGAAGTATGCTTGTTTATATGCTCACATTCTGATAAGAGCTGGTATGTTTACCTTTCTGGTGCAGTAAGTTTAGTCATTCCACTATGTTGGCGTACTTGAGTATTATGGCATACCTTTAATATAGGTCATAACTTCTGCTGGAGGCCTATATAAGGACAATGGAAGAAGAAAGTTTTCTTCAATCTTTGTCTACTTGTACTCACTTTCTCAGCACATCCATTTGAGCCTCCTTCTTCAGGATTCAAGATTATACAGAAGATCAGCTGAAACCTGCAGCCTTGTGGGATAGAGCAACTGCTAGATTCTTGGACTTTTCATTCACAAGTGGCTATTGTTGGGTTACTTGGACTATAGCCCATAATCAGTTTAATAATTTCATATACTTATATGAAATTCCTTAAGTTTTTTTTACTCTAGAGAACCCTCACTAATACACTATAGAAGCCAGAGATACTGCTTATTTATGAGACAAATAACTGGTATGGTAATGTGCAATAGTAACATGCAATGATAACATGCTTCTAGAGCATTGTCTTTCATGATTGAAAGCAAACAAATGAAAAAAAATGATGTAAAACTATACTTAAATGCTCCTTCAGCATCTTGAAATCTTTTTGATTGATATGATAAATTATACTGACAAAAGCAACCTAAGGGAGATAGAGTTTCTATAAGCCTATATTTTAAGGTACAGCCCATCATTGTGGGACAGTCAAAATAGCAGAAACTTGAAATATCTAGATACATCAAATCCATGGTCAAGAAACAGAAAATGATGAATGTATGCTGCTGCTCAACTCCCTTTCTCCACCTGCACAGTCCAAGTCCAAGCTAGAGAAAGATAGTATGAGTGTCTATTCCATCCTTAAGTAATGCAATTAAAGTAATCTCTCACTGGCATGCCCAGTGGGAATGTCCATGGTGATACTAAGATTCTGTCAAGTTGACAACTTTAACTATCACACTCACAAAACAAACATAAATAAATATATCACACATATAGGTATAATGGGTAACTCTTTTACCCTATTATTTTTGTAGCAAACAACTTAAAACTTAATACAAGGACCTTGGGCAGCCTCTAAAAGGTAGAAAATGTAACAGATGTCTATAGTCTCCAGGAAGTGTAATCTGTAAGACTGATTTTATCTCTTTATCATTGGACTTTGTGTTTGACCTTTGATCTCCACCATTCTTGTTCATTTTCACATCTTTAGTTAATTGAATGGTATAAGAATACCACCCTTATTTTACTTGATGTACAAATGTATAAAGCCATACAAACACCCTCACTAGTTCACTTTTTCATTTTCTCAGGTTTTACAGTATTGTACACACATTACTCCAGATTATGTATCATTTCCCCAAATCTCTGACCTAGTATTATCTAAAATACTATCTCAGATGACAAGAAATTGAATGCCCTAAATTCTGCTGAGGATGAGTTATTGCTAATTGGTTTTTTGAACAGACTGAATGATGTGAGCTTCTTTGAATTTGCATTTCAAGAGAATAAATTTTATGTCAGCAAAATCCATAAAGATTTTTATGGTGTTTGCCTCAATTTGACAAATTGTCTCTTCATTTTTATCGTTTTTTTTTTCTTACCAGACATATTAGAAGGAGGGAAGAGAGTCAAGAAGATGACCCTAATGCATTTGTTCTGAGTGTGCATGATGTATGTTTTTCCTTTGGGCAAGTCTATAAATTTTCTCAGCAAATCTATAATATAATAGCAGTTTCTGGTTCAGACTCAATCGTTTGCTCAGATTCAACACATTCATATTCCTCACTAATTGCTAGTTTACATTTCTAGTTTTATATTCAAACATCCTAGCATTTTAAATATGAATACAACAAGACATTGAATAGATAGATGTATATATAGGCATCCATTTCTTTATGGAATGATGAATATTTAAGTTGTTAATTATGCTTGATTTTTCAATAAATACTATTCACCTACATTTGCATGGTTCTCATTATTAGAAATATTTTCTGTTGCTAGTTGCATTGTATATTGGAGGATATTTAACAATATCTCTTGCTTCTTCTAGTATCACACTAATATTTCTGGCAAACAGAAAAAATTCCCAGATATTGCCAAATATTTCCTGGGAGCAAATTGCTGCTAGTTGAATATTACCACCTTAAAATAATGTGTTCTTTCAGTTAACTTACCTATTTAAGCCAAATTTCCTGAATCAGCATTTATTGACCAAGTTAGTCTTTGTACAATTTTATATGCCTAATTGTTTTACTAAGTAGTGTTTAATCTTTCTTTGTCCACCAGTAAAACTATGCATTAACTGCAGTAGTCTCACATGATATCACTTGATTTTTAATCAACAGATAAAAACACTACTACTACTTTATTTGTATTTTGGAACACTATTAAAGTAAAATATATGTATCAATTTATTGTTTAGGTGCTTTCCTTTTGGAAATACCATTTTAAGTAAAAGGCAAAAGATTTATATGATATGAAGAGAAACCAGAGAATTAAGAAATACCATTTAAGTTAAGTTTAATTGTCTTACAGGATTTGTGGAAGTAATAAAGGGCAAAAGAGTAATAGAAGTGGAGCACTTTTTCTAATAATAGTTAACCAATGAATTAGAAATACTTGTGAGTTATGTTTTACTTTTATTCAGCAAAAGGACAGCATATGAGATGATTAAGTCTTACTTTATTATTTTTTCCAACCATTACATTTATGCATTATGTGGAAGGCATGGTCTAGAATATAGAAATGATATATCTAAAATGTGTTCCATTATCTGGTGAAAATTTTTAAAAATGTGCTTCCTGGTGCAATAGTGGTATGAACATCAAGGGAGTAACTAACCACTTTCTGATTGGTTTTAAGTCCTATTCCATAGAATAAATCTCATTCCTGGAATCACTTTCAGGCTAATAATCTGTGGCCTAGATTAATGATAGCAAGAGGAGAACCTACTACTATTATTTTCTAAATATACATAGTATTACATTGACACCTGATGAATTATCATTATACTCATAGATAAATGCATTGCTTAACACTCAACAGGAAACATGTATTTGCAGCAGTGGATGCTAACACAGAGAACCCACAACCAGTCAAAATGTAAAGAATAAGAGATTGGAATGCTTAACCCTAAATGACAACTAGCCAAAATGTAAAGATTAAGAGACTGGAATACTCAAACCTAAATGGGACATCTATGGAAAATTTCATTTCTCATGGCCCAGGAATCATTAAAGAAGAGATGTCAGAAAGCATGTGAAAGCCAGTTTTCTGGACACAGTAGGGCAGCTACACATTTGAATTCACAGTGGCTATGACAGCATACACAGACATGTACAACTCAAGCTAGACTAATTCTGTATAAAAGCAACTTTTATTCTCTATGGAAATTGTCATCTCTGAAACTTATTGCCTCAGTCTGCTAACCTAGGCCTAGTCCTGTAAGTTTCTAGCCTCCATACTATTTAATCTAAGCCTAGAATGTTTTCAGCCTCTAAAACTTCCTGCTGAGTAAGCTCACCCTTTCTTGTAGTTTTCTGCTTTCTGACTGTCTGTTTCACCTCAGCTTGTCTAGTTCAAACTCTTCTCAAAATGGAATGATTCAATCTGGCTTCTTTCTCTTAGCCTCTCCTGAATTGCTTTGTTTGTTTTCATACAAACTTTGGCAGTCTGTCCTAATCTTCTCATTTTCTGGCTCCTTCTGTTTTCACCTGTGTCTAGCTTGTTCTCTCTTCAACATGTTTCTCTACAACTGTCTCAGTAAACTCCCTACCACATCCTACCCCCTCTCTTAACTGTCACTTATGTAGCTTCTGTTCCCTTCTATCTTCTGATGAGAGTTAGTCATATCCTATTCTGTCAAATCTTTCTCTGATTTGTTACTTCCTGTTGCAGGTAGTTTCACATTACAGTCTTCACCCTCGAGCTGCTGCCCATGCTCTGGCCCCTCTTGGATCCCTTTTGTCCCACCCAGCTTAGCTCCAAGATCAATTGCAACCAGCCCTAACCCAGCCTTCTTTCCTACCTGCCTTTGCTCCAGTAGAAATCACTATACCAGCCTACTCCCAAGACCCTACAATCACTGGATAAAGGACACACAGAAAGCTTTATTAGTTTAGAACTTGCTGGCTAGGCACAATTGCCGGGCACAGAAATCTCCTGCCTGGATAAGGCATACACTTATCAATTTTCATCTCCATTTCTCCTCTTGCCCTAAACTTAGTGGCTTGTATAAATTAGCCCTCACCAACAGCCTTGGCCATCCACCCGTAGGGGAGGCTGCATTCCCTAGCTGCCCCTAAGCCTTACATGATTGCAGTGTCTTCTTTCCTCCAAAGCATGGCAAAAAAGGGCCTCTCTCTTTCCCTGTGTCTAATTTTCCTCTTGAGATCTGGAAGTTCCGCCTGTACCTTCCATCCAGCAATTGCCTGTCCCCAACCCTTGGCCTTCTTTATTAACAAGTCAAGAACCAATTGGGGAAAAATACCATAGCAACAAAATCTCCTCTTGTAACTTTGACTACCACTCAATTAGACAACATTTTCAAACATGGATGCTTCAATCTACAAACTAACTTTATGCTCCTTGCTTAGGATTAATGGTGTGTATTAAGGCTGTGTGTTTTCCAGCCAGAGGGCTTAAAGGTGCTGTGAAAGGCTAAGCCACACCACAACTAGAAAGTTTTCTTTTTCAGTAAACAATACAACCTTGGGGTTCACAGTGTGATCAAATATCTTGCAACAATTCTGAGCAAGCCCTGGCAAAGGAGCAACTGATATATGATAGTGTGTAGCACCTAGTGGGTTGACCACATTCCAAAGAGATGATACATTCCAAAGTATGTGGAGTACAAATTGGAATTGGTGGATTTTTTTTAAAAAAGATACTATACCTTGGGCAGATAGGAAATGAGGTATAGAATAGGAGGAGAAATGGGGAGAAATATTGTCTTAGGTAAGTGTTTTATTGCTATGAAGAGACACCATAACCAAGGCAAATCTTATATAGAAAAGTATTTAATAGGGACAGCTTATAGGTTCAGGAATTCAGTCTATTATCATGGCAGGAAGAATGGCAGCATTCAAGTACAGAGGAGGCTAGAGGAGCTGAACGTTCTAAATCTTGATCCAAATGTGAACAGAAGACTGAATCTCTCAAGCAGCTAGGAGGAAAGTCTCAAAACCCACCTCCACAATGACACACTTCTTCAACAAGACCACACCTACTCCAACAAGGATCCAC
>JADRCD010032155.1:0-10076 GCA_019843815.1 Montemys delectorum
AAAGGAAAAAAAAACAGACTGTTTGCCATGAGTCATTTGTAACTAAGGTCCAACAGGGGCCTTTCTGAAAGAAACTGAAGAAATGGTTATCTAAGCACAGAAGAGGGGTTTATTTTCTAGAGCATGGAAAAAAAACAGTTAAGAAATTGTGCAGTATATAATACTCCTCCAAAATGTCTCTGCTCTTAATTACCTTTTCCCCTTATCTCTGGTAAAACAAGCCAACAAAGTTTTCTGTGTCAGAAAAGGCATTTGAAAAATAGGTGATCAGCCACCTGGAAGATGGGTAGGCTCATTTTCCTCCTATCTGAGACTTATTACTAGCAATGTGTGTATGTTTGTACATTTTGACTAATAATTATAGAGATTTATGGGAGATGCTCTTAGAAATACTGGTTCCATTGAATTAGAAAGGAATATTCTTCCAATATTTCTGTGGGCCCACTATCGTCATAAATATGACTCACCAAATGATTTCAAGTCAATTTAATGGAAATAATTCTCTAGACTAGGATAATAGACTTCCATTCGGAAGTTGACTTTGCTTCAGTGAGTTTACCAAATAAACAACCATGAACTAATTGAAATGTATATTTTAAAATGCAAACATAAAAAGATTACACTTTGCAGCAGCCCCCTCAATAATAGTATCTGCAAATATTCTGTATTTCTTACACGTTTTTGTTAGTCAACCTCAGGTTTTTGGAATTTTCGTGAATGTATCAATTGCCCTACTCACAAGTATGATATTGTTACTATTCACAAATAATTGGTGCCAGTCTCTCTACATTAACTATTACTACCTGTATGTGAAATGTTCATTTTCAAATGTGGGCAATTTAAATGCTCTGAAATATTTTTATATGAACTGAAAATACTAGCAAGGGAGGGACATAAATAGGTGGATCCCTGGAACATACTGGTCTAGCCAATCAATGAACTCTGGGTTCAGTTAAACCTTAATGTTGCAACCCTGTGATATAGTTGCTCCGATTATGGTGATCCCCAACCATAAAATTCTTTTTGTTGCTACTTCATAACTGCAATTCCGTTGTTATAAGCCATAATATAAATATCTACTATGCGACCCCCCCTCAAAGGGTCATGACCCACAGGTTGAGAACCACTCAGTTAGAGAGGTATCCAACATCCACCTATGGTTTCTACAAATTCATAGATATATGTCACACACCCTCACTCACATGTACGCCCAACCACATACAATGAGTAATACACTAACAAAAATATTTTGCCCAGTTTTACACAGCTGTTTTATGAGTCTGGAGCTAAAATTCAAAAGCAAGTCAATTTGCCTGAGTGTCCTGTTTCTCCAAAAGATCCAAGGATCACTGTGGGTAGCATATTTGGATTATTGATGATCAAATGCTTCGTGGTTATCATGCCATGTAGGACTTTTTCTTTTGTTGTATTTGTGGTTGTGTTTGTTCTTCCGAAGTTTAAGACTATCTTCAAAACAGAAAAAGGGAATTTGGAATGGGGATTAAAGAGCCCACTCTCATATTCTGTGTGATTTTCCTTCTCTGTAATGTTCTTTTTCCTCTGCCCTATAGTATCCTCTTTATATGCCTGAGGCTACTTCAACCCATATGACTCTCAGTGGCCTGGTTCTGCCTGTGTAGCAGCCTTAAGTCTGGCCAGAGACAATTTGAACATGAATCATTCATATAGAACCTAACATAAGAAATAGCATATGTACATTCTTTCTTCAGAATTCAGAATTATGGTATTTTTATTAAATAACTAGTAGCAGGCCTATTTTGAACATTTCCTCCCCACTTTGTACTTGGGCTCATTCCATTTGAAATAGATCACACTACACATAGATGCACCAAGACCACTTAGCTTCAAACTGTACCATCTGCCTAATATTAAGACAATAATAACATAGCCATTTTGTAAATACAGTGGTAAAAACTATCAGGTATATATAGTTAAAAATATTGATAGCAGTAATAATAACAACACCAGTCCTTATTGTAGTTTAGGCATCTTGCTGTAAGTGATATGGACCTTATCTCATTTAGTCTTTACAAAACTCATATGCAAAATCTTCATGATGTTCTTCCTTATACAAATGGAGAATCCAAGGCTCAGAAAGATTAACTTACCCAACGCCAGCCACATCATCCAATGAGAGAAGAGATTTTAACCCATATTTGGCTGTTTTCCAAATACATTGTTGACCTTGAAAATTGGTGATGTTGGAATCTGTATATACCTCATGGTAACAATTAAATGTGCCTTTAGAAGTGGAATCCAGGCAGCATGAATTTGGGGGAAATTTTCCAGGTATTTCCATGTAGCACAAAGTTTTGAAATTTTATTCCTGAGAATATTAGTTGTCTAGTTAGGTCACTTTTTATATGTTGATAAAAGGTCACATTAAAAGCTTGGGAAGTTATTTCTCTCCCCCCCCCACCCCGACTCTCACATTCCTTATGGACTTTGAAGATCTAGTCAAGCTAGCTCAAATATTCCAAGACTCTTGGTTTAAGTTGAAAATTGGGATGTCCTCTCTACTTATAAATGTAAATCTAGAAAATTCTATCTGTAATATCTTGAGGGAACAGTCTAACAATACCACCATACTAGCAAAGAGTACATTAATTATTTGACTGTATCACCTTCAACCCTCAACTTAGTTGCCTGTCTATTTTCCTCTGTGAGGAAATACTTCTTTTCTTTTTATTTCTCTTATTTTTATTCAGTTCTGGAGACAAAACCCAGAGCTTCACAAAAGCTAACCTCTTTGTATAATTAAGCTATACCCTCCGTCCAAGACAGTCTTGAAGAAAAAGATGATCGTCTGCTAGAAGAATATTACAAGTGGCTGGAAAAGATCATCCTAGAACCACACTACAAAACACCAGAGAATATCACATGCATGGAAATGGGGTCAGGACTGGAGCTGAAGCTATGCATTATGAAGCTTAGAGTAGTTGACTTTAGCCTAATCTTTCCTTCTTAGTTTTTTTTTTTTCATCATGTGCTTACTAAAATTGAGCTGGGCACAATTTTAAACTTTTAACTATTTTAATTTCAGAACTTTAGAGGCTGAAGTAGATGGACCTCTGTGAGTTCTACATAATGAGTTACAGACTGTCTATCTAGGGTTACAAAGTGAGACTGTCTAAAAAAATAAATAAGTACATAAGTAATAAATAAATAAAGCATAATAATTAAAGGAGCTTAGCAAAATATAAGCAGGCTATGAAAAAAGCAATAATTAACTGTATAATGGTCAAGAACACAAAGTTAAAGTCAGATAAACAGAGATGAGATCTAGTCCTAGCTCTACCTCCTCTAATCCTTAGGCCATGACCAAGATGTATATCCTTTCTTTAACTCGATTTCCAGTTAACAAAATGAATATTCTGTGCAAAGTAACTGCCAAATAGCATTAAGTATTCTAATTCAAAATGTGGGGGCAAGAGGACTAGAGACAGGAGACCTAGGTATAGACACAGTTAAATCACTTACTGACTTGGGATCAGAAATATTAATTTGCTGAACATCAAATTCCTCATCTCATTCATGGACATGGAGATAATTAGCCCCTGGCTTCAATGGTCTTTTAAAAGAAATGAAAGTTGTAAACACTGTTTAAGCATTTAGGTTTTTTTTTTTTCCCAATTAGGTAAAAGAATATGAAAGTAAAGAGAAAGGATATGGGGATGGTTCAGTAGTTAAGAACACTTGTTGCTCTTTCAGAAGACCTAGGTTCAATTCTCAGCACTCACAACTGTCCTGTAACTCCAGGTCCAGGGTATCTGACACCTTCTTGCATCTATGGGAACTGAACTCATGTAATGCAGAGGCATACATTCAGGGAAAACATCCATACAAATAAAATAAACATTCCTCCATTGTTGGTGGGAGTGTAAACTTCTGTAATAAATTTGGCAGTTTCTCAGAAAATTAGGAATAGTTCTATGTCAAGACCCAGCTATTTCACTCCTGGGCATATACCCAAAAGATGCTCCACTATACAACAGGGACACTTGCTCCACTATGTTCATAGAAATTTTATTCATAATAGCCAGAGACTGAGAGAATGATCAACTGGAAACAATCCAGAAGTTTCTCAACTGAAGAATGGATAAAGAAAATGTGGTCATTTATACAATGTACTCAGCAATTAAAAACAAAAGCATCACAAATTTTGCAAGCAAGTATATGGAACTAGAAAATATCAACCTGAGTGAGTTAACCAGCCCCCAAAGGACATGCATGGTATATACTCACCTATAAGTAGATATTAGTCATAAAGTACAAGATACAATTACTACAATCTACAAACCCAAAGAAGCTACCTAACAAGGAGGGCCCAAGTAAGGATGCTTGAACCTCACTTAGAAGGAGAAATAAAATAGTCATCAAAGGTGGATAGATGGAGGGAACTAGGTGGGAGAGTGCCATGCCCACTCATCTACTCCAGTTAAATCCACAATATTGGGGGTAAAAGCCTGATTAAGGCTAAGAGGCCTTATGACTCCAAAAGGAGTTCTGTGACTCCTGGGTATTTAGACAGTCGCTGGTATCTCCTAACTCAGATGTGTTCCAGATTAGTCTTTCCAATCATCAACACACCCTCTTATTTAGGCATAAAAGGTACCCCAAGAAATGATTCGTTAATGGCTAAACTTAAGATTAGGCATTGTCTCCTCGTCAGCACAATGCTTCAAAATATCCTAATTTAATTCCAAGCTGTCCTTAGCTTGGAATTTCTCTCTAGGAATCTGCCTTATCAGGTTTTCTTCAGAGTTAACAACAGAGGTTAAGCACATTTCTTAGGGCAGTCCCACAGAAGACAGAATTGTTTTACATACTAGAGAGTAATCGAAGGGCTTCCCTCACTCAAGGACATTAGCTAGATCAGAACTTCCTGGTGCTTGCCTCCAGCAAGACCCAGAGTGTAATCCGCACAATCGTCTCGCCAGCAAGAATGCACACAGACAACAGGATCCTTCTGCAACAAGCGTTTATTGTGAAGTGAAGAGGAAGACCCAAAACCCCGAAAAGGCACTGCTTATATACACCCTGGAGCGACGTCTTCATTTCTGATTGGCTGTTTGCTCATTACCTCATGTGATGCCCCGGGATGGGCTGTGACTTGGCGTGCTCTGGCCCTTAGCACATGCGCAGACTACTTGTTTACAGGGAGAGGACACCGGCTGCCTGCGCCAAGTTGTAATGGCGATTGAGCCAGCTCGGGCGTGGCTCTCTACACCAGAGAATTAGCAGGAACTGCTAGATTGGAACTTCCTGGTACTTGCTGTCAGCAGACTCAGAGAATTAGCATGGGAATACCAAAATAGCCTCAGTGGGAGGGCACCACTGCTCTTCCCCTTCACACCTGGATACCCGATCTTACCACCTTGATGTAACCATCCCTTGCCTATGTGATATGACCTTGATGTGACTGTCACCTGCCTACCTGACGTGACTCTTGTCATTCGCCCTGTTTTCTGCATACCATATAAGCCTGGTTTTCACTTTGTGCAGAGCAATCGGAACTCTGACTAGAACTAGAATTTAGATGAGCTAGGACTTAGATTCATGCAGTCCACAGCCCCCTGGGCCCAGAGCGCTTGGGCCTGGGGGTGCAGCACCAGCCCAGAGGAGATGGCTGCTGCTTTAGACCCAGTGTGTTTTAGATGGCTTCAAATGTACCTTAACTGCTGAGCTGCTAGATTTATCATTTCTCTCTTGTAATGACTGTAAAAGCGTCATGCCATTTTTAAGAAATACATTCAGATTCAGCACACTTTTGTGTCGACTCTGTCTGTCATCAGCCGACTTGTTGCCCACCTGACCAGAACTCTCATCCCATGGAAATTGGGTCCCCGCAATGAACCTGGTCCGTGGCAGGAGAGGGAATGGGAAGGAAAATGGGAGTGGAGATGGGTGTAGGAAGAGCCAGGAGAGAGGGCTGGAAGAGTAAATGGAAATTGGCTTTGGAGGGAAGTTTGAAGGAGGGGTTATCTCTAGCACTTACCAGAAATGTAGAATAGGGAGACTCTAGTGAGTCTATGAGGGTAACTCTAGCTGAGATTCCTAGCAGTGGGTGGATATGAAACTTGAAGTACTACCTCCTGTAGCCAGGCAAGACTCCCAGTAGAGAGATAAGGACAGCAACCCACCCATAAAAACTTTGACCCAAAATTTGTTCTGCCTACAAGAACTGCAGGGACAAAGATGGAACCGAGACTGAGAGAATGATCAACCAATGACTAGCCCAACTTGAGTTAGATCCCATAGGCAAGAACAAATCATGGCCATTATTATGCTTGCATAAAGGAGCCTAGCATAATTGTCCTCTAAGAGGCTTCACCCAGCAGCTGACCAAAAGAGATGCAGAGATCCACAGTCAAATATCGGACAGAGTTTGGGAAATCTTGTTGGAGTTGGGGAGTTGGAGAAAGGATTGAATGACCCAGTGGGAACAGGGACTCCACAAAAAGACCAACAGGTTCAACTAAACTGGACCCTTGGAGGGGATCTCAGAGACTGAACTACTAAACAAAAAGCATACATGGGCTAGAACTAGGTCCCCCACATATATAGCAGATGTGCAGTTTGGCCTTTATGTGGGTTCCCCAACAACTGAAGAGGGGGCTGTCCCTGACTCTGTTGCCTGCCTGTGTATCTCATTCTCCTAACTGGGCTGCCTTGTCTGGCCTCAGTGGGACAGGATGTCCTGCAGTGACTTGATGTGCCAGTGTGGATTTGTATAGAGGGGGTGCTCCCCATTCCAGAGGAGAAGGAAAGGGAGAAGGAGGAAGTGCTGTGTGAGGGAGGACTAGGAAAAGGAGAAGGGGGGGCTACAATCAGGATGTAAGGTGCACAAATAAATTAATGGAGATAAATAAATAAGAAGGAAAGAAAAAGAAGAGTAAGGAGTCAAATGGGAATTCCATTCATTCAAAGAACATAATTATTTTGACTATTGATACTAGGGAACTTAAATAGCTATTTAAAGATAACTCTTGCCAAATTAAGAAATTATATGATTCTGTTCCTCTTTAGCACTAATCTTTAACTTTCTTCTCCATCCAAAATGGACAAGAGGTATTTTTGTTTGGTTGGTTTTGGTTTTGGTTTTGGGTTTTTTGTTATTGTTGTTGTTTTGCTTTTTTTAATGTTTTCTGTATGGAATTACTAGAATACAAATTTTACAGCTGGAAGTGTTCTAAGAGTTTTGTCTAATTCTAGCTTTCTATGAATATATATTATATTTATTTATATAGTATATATTTATGTACCATATAAATATATTTCTAAATCAAACTATCATATATATACACATATGTATACATACATTCTGTCCTATGAAGAAGCTTATAAACTTGTGAAACAAGATTCCCATGGCCCCTTCCCAAGGTTAAAAAGGCTGTAGACAAAATTGCTAGTGGTAGGAGACTTTCTGAGCAGTCACAGCAAGCTTATCACCCATGATAGACTAGAATTGTTAATGATACAGCAGTATATGAATCACCCAAACAACTGTAAGTAACTTCACTAATAAAAACTGGGATGGAATTAATTCTCTTGCTCTCATCAGCACCCTATTGTGATGAATATACATTTGTTTATATCTTCCCAGTAAAAACCTTGGAGTAACAAGAAATTTGAAAGGGAGTATAGTGTCTGGATGGCACAGTAGTTAAGCACTCACTGATCTTGAAAAGGACCTCGGATGGGTTCTCCAAGGACATCGGGGCAGTTCACAACTGACTCTAATTCCAGTTCTAAAGGATCTGACTCCTTCTACTGGCTTTCATGGGCATGTGCACAAATGTGGAACACATATACACACACATAAATAAAAACTAAATGTTAAAATGTTATAAGAGAATGAAGTTATGTTATTTGAAAGGGAGGTAAAAATTAAAGAAGAAAATAAAGTGGAATAATGACAGTGTGATGGGTAAAGTATAATTCTGAGTCCCTACTCAGTTAGTGCTCTTTCAAGGACAGGAAACTCTCCTGTCCCTTCCTTCTTAGCCTTGTTCCTATCTTGTACTGAATTATGAGACAGGTTTATACTTAAAAATTCCTTACAAATTCCTCTCTTAAATATGATATTTATCCTTCTATATCTAATATAGCCACATCCACATTTGAATGCAGCCTATTGCAAAATTTGCCTAGAATTTCACAATTGTGCTAAAATAGAACCAACAGTTGGACTATATTTAATTATATATTCATCTCACTGGGGGCAATTTCAATAGACTGCAATAACATTTCTCTTACCCTCATCAAAATGTATTTGAATAAATAAAAAAAAAAGGAACAGGTGACTTTACATATGGCCACAATCACAAAAATCCTCAAACGGGCCAAATTTCTAGGAAAAAATTATCCTGCCCAGAAACAACATAACATGGTTTAGGGACAAATGTAAGGGATTTATGAAGAGAATGTTTGGAGCTACCTTATAGATGGCACTTCTAAGGTCCTGAAGCACTTAAGATGGCATAGGACTTTTTTCTAATGAGATTATACTAGGGGAAAAGGAAGAACTTGGTTTTCTAGTATGTACTTCTCAGACCCAAAAAGCTAGGCAAGAAGGAAGGCACAGCAGCTATACTTGAATATCACTTAGAAGAGAGAATAAAATAGTCATAGGAGGCAGATGGAGGGAAGGAAATCAATGGGAGACAGGATGGGGAGGGGGAGGGGGCTGTTCAGGATCAGATGTGGGGAGGGACAGGAGAGATGGCTAGATGGCCGTCAGAATTAATGGAAATCTGCAACTGACTGGGGTGGGCAGGTGAGGGAGGGACCTCAAGGATGTGACAGAGACCAGGGATAGGAGAGGCACACAAGAATCAATGAGGTTGACCTTAGCTGTGACTCACCACATTGGGGATATGGAACCTGAAGAGGCTATATCCTATAGCCAGACAAGGAACCCCAGTGGAGTAATAAAGACACCAACTCACACACAAAACTTTCAACCCAAAATTTATCCTGTCTCTACAAGAAATTCAGGCCGGGAGATGGAGCAGAGATTGAGGGAATGGCCAACCAATAACCAGCCCAACTTGAGACCCATTCCCTGGGCAAGCACCAATCCCTGGCACCATTAATGATACTCTGTTATGCTTGCAAACAGGAGCATGTTGTTCTCTGAGAGGATCCACCCTGCAGCTGACTCAGACAAATACAGACACCCACAGCCAAACAGTGGCTGGAGCTTGGAGACTCTTCTGGAAGAATAGGAGGAAGGACTGTGGGCCCTTAAGGGGATAGGAACTCCACAGGAAGATCAACAGCATCAACTAACCTGATCCCTTGGGACTCTCAGAGACTGAACCACCAACCAAAAAACATACATGGGCTGGACCTAGTCCCAACCCCATAAGTAGCAAATGTGCACCTTGGTCTTCATGTGGGTCCTGAACAACTGGTGAAGGGGCTATCCCAAAAGTTGTTACCTGTTTGAGGGATATGTTCTCAAAGCCTAGGCTGCCTTGTCTGGCCTCTGGGGGAGGATGTGCCTAGCTCAGTAGAGACTTGATGCTCCAGGGTGGTGAGATGCTCAAGGGGCCCTACCCTCTCAGAGGAGAAAGGGAGAAAGGAAGTGGGGGAAGGATTGTGGGAGGAGTTGGCAAAGGGGGCACAGAGTGGGATGTAAACTAATTAATTAAAAAATATTTAAATAATAGGAATGAATGAATGACTAGCCACTAGGGTAAAGGTTAACATCTGAACTGTCATTTATACCTGCTGGGAAAGAGACAATCAGTTTTTTCTAATAGAATGACATTGGGTGCATCAATCACTCAGGACAGGTCTCATATTCAGGAGTGTATTTAGGACGAACATAAAATGGACTCCACAGTTTTGTATGTGTTTGCATATGGGGGGTTTTGCTGGGGGCATTTTGTTTGTTTTGTTTTCTTGGGTTGGGGGGGGGGGGTTTTTCTATTGGATTTTTGTTTCTTTTTTGAGAAAGAACTTAACGTTGAGTCAGTGGGGATGGGGAAAAGATCTGGAGAGACTTGGGGAGGGAAAAATATGATCAACATATATTTGAATTTGAA